>SKCR01005960.1:0-54053 GCA_019454045.1 Zanthoxylum bungeanum | reverse complement strand
GTCATTGGCTTAAACCAGTTTGACAACTAATTAGTTGTTTTATCCAAATAGTAAGTCATTTTTCCCAAAAAGGTTTGCCGAACTCCGAATGTGATTTTAACCCCGAATCTTTCTATTTCTCATGCTAATAAATCCTAAAATGATTCCCAAACATATAAATATGTTCTACATCATTTCCCTTTCGATTGTAGACTCACATTGTAACCCATTAGGTTTGTTCTCAAGTCAGACATGGAACCGATTGTGATAATTGAAGCTTTTCGTAAATAATTTATGTATGATTTGTTTCTTCACACAAGATTCAGTGAAGACCTAAAGATTCAGTGAATACCTCAAGTCATAGGATTAACTCATAAATCGTTATTCAAACACATGGGATAAACATATCTATATGGAAACTCCTTCAGATCAATTCAGTGTACTTGTTAATTACCACAAGCACCCATGTGTTATACCAAGTATTCAGACTATACTAGCAGCTTATGAGATCAGCTACCCCATAAGTGGATAGTAAAAACATCATTTTAGTTGATCAGGATTATCAATATCCTTATTATTAATAATTCCTCGACTATGAATATTTTAGAAGTGATAGGATCTCACAGACCAAAGCTCCATTTGGTTCCTATTAATGACTTTTTTTAGACATTTGATCTAAATAATGATAATGAACAATGTGCCTAATAAATAAATATCATTTTATTTCATTCAATATAAGATTACAAGATTATCATTACAGTCTTAATCCAATGGATTTAGGGCATAATACCAACACAAACACCATTATCAAAGCTGGTGTCCTAAAACAATAGCTCATTTACAAAGCTACAGAACGTGTTATCGGGTAGCAAAGAAAGTTGTTTTGCCACAAATGTGCAAAAATAACTTGCGGTACCTCTCCATTATTTGTAGTCGTAGAAAATTGATGTGAATGTTGCTAGCTTGATACTAAGATCGTGATATACTCCCCCACTTCATTCATCGGTGTCCTTGATGATGGTGCAGGTTGGGAGCTTGGTCAAACCGCATATTGTCTTCATTTTTGATTCATCTGGAGGTCTTCAATCTTCAATCATCATCGTGATTTACTCTAAGTCTTCACATCTAGTTGAATTTTTCCATCTTCAAAGTCCCCATCGCTGAAGCTTGACAAAGACTTTCCGCTGCTTCTTTCCTCTTCCAGGTGGTTAATGCTATCATGTATCTGCCTCGTTAAATCCTTGCCAATAAAACCCAATTGTGACAAAATCCGGAGGAAAGAAAATGAGTACAGCCCACGATGACCAAGATAATAAAGCTTTATTTAGTCTGATAGCATCTCCACACATAATTGGACTCATAGGATTTCCGCACATGTTTCGAACACCACCCATACACTGGTCAGGCTGCTACTGAGACTCATCTCATCGAAAAGTCATTGGTGAAATCGAGCTTCCTTGGAAAGTTGACTTTGAAGTTGACTTGAAACTCAGTGGCAGTCTTCTTGCAGTTCTCCATTGGCTCACATAGTCTCGGTCTCTTTGGCTTCTCTATAACTCAGGTCACTTCGGCTTTTCTGCGGCACTTTTCCATGAGACTTGGGTCTTCTATCACCCAACCAGTGCACTTACTCTATACTATCACGAATCACTTTTAGTTTCTACAAACAAAACAAAAGAAGATGACATTACAATAATATTCATGCGTCAATGAATGAGATTACATGTCTGTGTCAGTAACATTATATAAATTTTTATAGTTAATTGGGCACACGATATCGAAACAGAACAACATCATATACGCTATCGCATATGAGTATTGATTTTTAAATAATGGCTCAAATTATGCACTTGTACATAAGCTCCCACTTTTCCGATATCCTAGCATTATTTGTGGAGCAACTCCACACACGCGATTGTGTATTAGTTTTCATGTCCAATCTCATTCGCAGCTCCATAGAAGCTCTTGTGCATGAGTGCTTCTAATTTCGATTACTACTTTATACACTCTCTTATGTGTGAGTTTTTATTTTCGCTTTCGTAATTTTTCCATAAGTGACGCCATACACGCGAATATGAATGGGTTCCATTCCGATAAAGCGTCAAGGATCTCAGTTGCTTTGGGTTGTGAATAGATCATTTGTTCTATTCACCCTGGCCCCCTGCCTACCCCTCTACTTATGGCGCTTAGCGCGGTCCACCGGGTCTCTTGAAGACAAACACACACGACCAATTAGCCTATGTTGAGGGATAATTTCTCATGATTTCCCCTCTCGGAAAACTATAGTTGCTCTCACATCACTAGCAACTACCTCATTCTCACTATCAATATTAGTGTCATTTGGCTCAATCATGGGCTTGCAAATTGCCCCGATAACCACTTTGGGGATAAAGTTGTTTCTATCTCGCGTGATTATCCATATCCATGACCATTCTAGGTCATTCTACCTTATGTTTCTTAGGCACCAAGCCAAAACATTTTGTTCCACATGTGTTCTCAATCACACCAGGGTAATCTTGCCAATGAAATGCTACATCAACTCCTAAGGTCGTTTCAGGGGACCTTCTTTGATTTTAGATCACTTTCTCAAAGTAATTGTTGTTCCTAAAATCATTCCAAAACCAAAATCACATATTTAGACCATTACCAGTGTAACAGATATTCAAAATCCCATTACGACCACTCGTAGTCGCGTTATGCCACTAGCATTCTCTAAAACACAATCCATCCAGATGTTTTCTTTCGAAATCATACTCATGTCTCTCCTATTGCTATTCGTGTACAACTATTGTACTATGTTTGAACTTTCGTAAGTCACTGTGCCTTTATGTGTAGCTGGTTATCTTACCAATAATATGTCGGCCTATGTCTTCCCACATAGCTGATACATAACCAACACAATGTCTATCGCTTAATGGTTTTTGGAGATACCTGACTCTTTTTAGGTTTGCTTCCCTGTAAACATTGCATTTTTATGCATAACCTGATGATAAGTCTCTTATGAGGACACCTTCTGAAAGTTGGGGAAGCATAAAGATGAGTGTCGGGAAGGAAATGACCTTTAGGGAACATAACCAAAAGCTGGCCAGACATCACCTATGTCCAATCAACTTTACCTCTAGCCAGAAAAGTCGGTTGTACATTCCTTGAAAACCCTAAATCTGGCCGGACATGACACAACTGTCAGCGACTGAGAAGAATTATCGGTTACTGAAGTCTAGGGATGTGATTGTCTCTGGCCGGACATACAATTCAAATTATACAGTTGGCTGGACATACATCGAGGTGTCAGCCCACGAGAAAAATCAAATCAGCTAGAATCACTAGACTAATTAAGTCCGGCCGGATATAAAACGCAAACCCGAAATCTGACCGGACATATTTCAAGCTGTGTATGCCGTTTTGATTGCCAATCACCCTGGATACATTGGAGGAGGATGAAGGATTTTACTCCCTCTTCCATCCCCAGTCTCCTCCATTCTACTATAAAAAATGGAGGATTTAGTGGGAAGAGGGACCTTTTTTAGACTTGGAGACTTTTGGCAAACAAGAAAAAAAATAAAAAGTAAAAAACCCTAACCACAAAAGAAAAAACCAAAAACACCATTTTCCAAAGTTTCCTTCAATCTAATGTGAATCCAGTGTTAACCTAGTGATTAGAGGATCTTTCTGAGCCGTAATCCTGAAAAGTATGACCTGAGGGCCTTTTTTTATTTATTACGATCTGTTTTGTTTTTTCCTGCCATACAGTATATTCGGACGGCTCTAGGTCATATCCAGTCGGACATACACATATTTTACACGTAGATAACACATCTGGTCAAGTTTTTCCTAAGCTAGGCTGAGAGGATATGTACCCATATTTTGTTATATGCATGCTCCTTCTTTTAAATCTGTATTTTTATTATCTTATTTATGCTTAGTTGTTTTTCTTATGTTACGAGTTGTTATTCATTTATGCATGCATAGTTTGCTATACTCTGCTATTTTAATTTGAGATATGTGTATGCTTGTTTTGCTGCTCAAGATGATATTCATGCTATGTTCTGCTTAATATGCAATCTGTGGATGGTGTCCAACCAGAGTTGCTCTACGTCTGACCGACATGTGGTATATCCGGCCAGATGACCCTTGTGGTATATGGGATGGAAACATGGATGTACATTCCATAGCCGATTCTGAATGGACAATAATATGATTCACACTCGAGATACAATGCCATGTAATACTAGAAGATGGCCATTTCGTTATAAATGTGTCTAAAATACTTGTTTACGATATTTGGGTTTGTATATTCATGTTTCCATGTTTCTGGGTTGCGCATCATGTATGGCCTGACTTTAACCAAGTCTGGCCGGAAATGTACTATTATATCCGACCAAGCCTCCTTGAAGCCAGGCCAATTGCATGTATGTTTTAGCCTATCTGATTGTCTTCGTAGTATTTTATTTATTATTGCTGGAATTATTATTATTTAATGTCCACCATTTTTTTTATTTGTCGTTACTATGATCTTGTGCCTTTGAGTTACACGGTATGTCTGGCCAGACTTCTCGCAAGCTTGGTCAAAATTTGAATATTATATCCAGTCTTCTATGGACATGTCTGGCTAATCTCTCCGAGTCCAGGCCCGTGTAATGATTGCCCATATCCATTTCACTACTGTTTTATAAATATTGTAATAATTTATAAATGTTTATTTTATTTGGTGCCTTTATAATTCATGATTGCGCTTTGTATGCTCTTAAATTATTTTGTATGTGATTGCATTATAAGATGTAGGGATACTTCTTTACAGCATAAATATTATACTTACATCAGTAACAGACCATTCCTCAAATGAGTTTAAGGTCGAACATTACGAGGGGTGTAGTATGGCCTTAAATCATTATCGATGTCTCTTATCGGGTGGCGACTCCCTTATTCTCTGCTTAGTCTCATCGCGGGACTATCTGTACTCTCTACGGGTTACAAGCCCAACAATATAATGGTTATCGATATCATAGGCATAACAGTAAACACTGCTTAGCTTATATAAATAGTGAATGCACTAAGGATAGAGAATCGGCTCAGAAAAAATGCATTGTAGTATTTATGACAAGATTAAGGAGAACCGTGTCTTCGTTTTTTACATACCATTTTTAGCCCCGATGGCATTACATATTCAGAAATCACTTTCACTCAAAGCTGTGGATTAGTATGTGATGATAATCATCACTTATTGGCACATATCCTTGGACGTAAAGGTGCATTCACTTGGTCGATTGAACCATTGGATGGGGAGATCTAGATATGGACAATCCTTTATATCCATATGTATAAAAAAAGTGCCTTCACTTGGTTGATTGAACCCTTGGTTGGGGAGATCTAGTTATGGACAATCCTTCGCCGATAAGAGCCGAACCCTTACCCTTATGAGCCCACATAAAAAACCATAGTTGTTATCCAATAGAAGCCTCCCTTATACTTGTTTTTGGGCCCCCAATCATTTGAAGCCATTTCAAACTCTTGCTATGAGATGTAAAACTTGTTGGGCCTTTTCAATAGGGACAAGTCCACCTCTCATGATAATTGGGTAAAATGCTTCGAAATGTCAACGGGCCACATTGTATGCAAAGCTTATTGGACCTAAAATGTTTAATTAAAATCCAAAATGACAAAACATGAATCCAATACCTACGCTGGTTTTCATCCAGAACGGGGTACACATTATCTTAGCTCATTTGGATATTCTTAAACATCTTAAACCCATCCCTAAATAACCGTGATTATTAAGAGCTCAATTCATAATTTTTAAACAATGACACTATCCCTATATTAGGCTTAATCATTTCTTGTAAATGGGCGGCATTTGTCTTTTCGTGATGAAATAAAACCGAAGTATCCAAAACTTACCTTGTAGCATATGAGATAATGAGTTTATGTACCTCCCATTGGGGCATAAATTAAGCCAAACCTAGGGCATATATGGACTTACCACGTGTGTGGAAGGAATAAGGTTGGAAGGATATATGCTGGTTGAGCATGTATTATATGTATTAATGCATTGCATATATGCATCATAATGATCCTTTGTTGTGCAGCCATCATAGGGGCACAATCGGTTAAGGAACAAGGTAGACTCGTCATGAAGCAAGTGACATACTAAGATATAACAAACAACAATAGCCCCGCAGTGACAATACCCGCATGGATCAATTAGAGATAACAATGAACAAAATGATAGAATAGCTACAGACTCTGGCTAATGTTGTTGCTAACCTGGCAATAATAAACACATCGCCTCAGGCGGCAAGGGCCGAAACTAGATAGAGGAGGTAGGAGGAGCCCGAAAATAGACTAATTGAAGAGACTCATTGTTAGAAGAAAATGGTATGGTTGACTATGCCGCTGGAAAAGCAGCCAACTCACAAATAAAAGTTGAGCTCCAAAGGTTGAAGGAGAAAATGGAGACAATTGCTTAGAAAATGGAGGGCAAACATGAAAACTTCTTGCCTAGAAAATAAAGGGAAAAAATGAAGGGAAAATGATGCCATGGTTTTTGAAGAACAACTCTCTGTTTTGTTCAAGATGCCAAAAATGACCAAGTTCGATGGGAACTAAGACCTTAAGGCACACCTCTGCCAATATGTGTCTATGATGAGCGCGACTGGCCTTTCCGAGCGCCAAGTTCTAAAGATGTTTTTCATGTCGCTCAAAGGAGCACCGATGATATAGTACCATAACCTGGATAAGAAAATTAAGAATGACTGGAGAACCTTAGCAGAAGCATTCCTGAATCAATATGTCACAAACAACACTCTATGACTTGGAAAATACTAAGTAGAAGTAAGAGGAAGGCTTCAAGAAGTACCTAGACCGCTGGAGAAACCAGTTGTTGAGGATGAAAACAAGGTCATCAGAAAATGATATGGTTGACTATGTCGCTGGAAAAATAGCCAAATCACAAAAAAAGCTTAGTTGTTGAAGGAGCAAATAAAGACAGTTACCTAGAAAATGAAAGGCAAACATGAAGACTTCCTAGATTACGGTGCCATGGCTTTTGAAGAACAACTCCCTGTTGTGTTCAAGATGCCAGAAATGACTAAGTTCGATGGGAACAGATACCTCAAAGTACACCTCCACCAATATGTGTTTATGATGAACGCTACTGGCATGTCTGAGCGCCAAGTTCTAAGGATGTTTTGCATGTCACTGAAATGAGCACCGATGATATGGTACTACAGCCTGTAGAAGAAAATTAAGAATGACAGAAGAACCTTGGTAGAAGCATTCCTGAATCAATATGTCATAGACATGGAGATTAACTTGACTCTTCGTGACTTGGAAAATACTGAGCAGAAGTAAGAGGAAAGCTTCAAAGAGTACCTAGACTGCTAGACAAACCGGTTGTTGAGGATGCAAATAAGACCATCAGAAAAAGACCAGATCAAAATAATCATCAAATGGACCAAGCCCTCTATCTATAATAAATTGATGAGGATGACCTCCATGATAACAGACTTCTGACAGTTGAAGGAGACTGTCATTAACATAGAGGAAGAATAAGAATAAAACAAGAGGCTATATGGCCAATGGGAATATAAGAAGAGCAATGGAGAAGGCTCATGATAAGAAACAGCTGAAGTAAACACCATCCAAAAATGACACTTTTTCAACTTGGGAATGCCAATGTCCAAAGTTTTAGCTAAGCTTGAGAAACAAGGTCTACTGAAGCCCTTTGAGCCTAGACAACAACCAAACCCAATCCCCCACCACATAGACATAAACCAATACTGCCACTTCCACCAAGAGAAGGGCTATGACACCGACAGTTACCTTCGCCTCAGACATGAAATCCAAAATCTGATCGACGCTGGTAAAATATCCGATCCAGAACAAGCCTCAACCATGTAGTAATCGGGCTCCAAATCATCAACCAAATTGGCATTTGCATCTTTTCAGCATGTAATGACTTTTTTTATTAAATAATGAATTAAATTTGATTTTTTGAAATTTTTTTTGTCTCTCAACAAATGAACGTGTCTAAATTTTGAAAGAAGTTTCAACTTTGGAATCACTAGCAGAATGCCACCCAAAATATTACGTACTAAAACTTGAGCTTAGAATTGCATTGCATACTTAGAATGAGATTATGCTTGCACAACTTGCAGGGATAAGAGATGACACAAATAAAAAAAGCTAGAAAAAAGAGAGAAAATAGAGAAAAAGAAGAAAGAACAAAAAAAGGGAAAGAGAGAAAAATGGTGCATCCCACACAAAAAAACTACTCAACTGTTTGAAGTGTTTAGTAACCGGGAGTATCGTGAACCCCATGAGTACTTTCGCGTCAAACGATAACTCAAAATACTGAGTATGCAAAGCATCTTGAGCCAGTGAAATTGTTGAGTAACCAAGGGCTAGCATCACAAATGTAGAGTCTTTGCGTCAAAAAATAGTGTGACGGCTTAAGAAAGCTAGGGATGAAAATAAACCCTATGTAAAATAAACTTTGGAAAAAAGAAAATCATGTTGATCCTTAACTAGGTGTTAGATTACCTTGACCAAGGAAGAGATAAAATAAACTAAAGTGTTAGTACTAAATCCACACTTAGCACCAGTATAAGCTAATTCGAGTTGCATGAAATTCTTAGTAAAAAGAACAACACACACTTTGAGAAGTAGTTGAAAGGTGAAACCTTCGTTAAAATTGAGTTTTTAATTTAGACAATGCTCAAACTTTGAAAAACATGGAATTTCGGGAAAGCTTTTATGAACATACGAAGAGTCATTACATGATAAAAGAATTTTTGAATGCAAAAGCGTTGATTGGAGAAACCCCAAAAAGGCAGCTTGAACAAAAATAAGATGAAGCCTGATAATATCTCCACAAAAGGGTACCAAGACTCTTGCATTCTCTCAAGCCACAGAATGGGCCTGCAAATATAGATCATTTGCGCACATGTATACATACACATAACATTTATTTGTTAGGAAAGTGATACAAAGCAAAAGAGAGGAATAACTCTCAAAAAAGGAGGCATGCGATAAGAGCCTCCAAGACACAGAGCATCAAAAATTAGAGAAGTGAGGGTGAGGCCCGCCAAAAGAAGAATATCAAGGGGTGAGGCCCTCTAAAAGAAGAATGCAATGGGCAAAGCCCGTCAAAAGAAGAATGACAAAGGCATGGCCCGCCAAAAGAGGAATGTGGGGTGAGGCCCTCCAAAAGAAGAATATCAGGGGGTGAGGCCCTCCAAAAGAAGAATGCGATGGGCAAAGCCCGTCAAAACAAGAATGACAAAGGCAAGGCCCGCCAAAAGAGGAATGTAGGGTGACGTCCGCCAAAAGAAAAATGCTGGAGATGAGGTCTGCCTAAAGAAGAAGCAAATAGAAGAAAAGTCCAAAGTCAGGAACAAAGCCTATAATCAACAAAGTCAGGAATAAAGCCTGTAGCCATTCAGAAGCATCGGGAATAAAGCCCACATATTAGGAATAAAACCCTAGTCATGAATAAAGCCTGTAGCCAACCAAAGTTGGGAATAAAGCCTACAATCATCAAAACCAGAAAAAAAGCCTGCAATCAATTAGAAACATCGGGAACAAAGCCCACGATCATTAAACATTGGGAACTAAGCCCACAATGTCGGGAATAGAGCTTGAAATTATTCAGAAACTTCAGGAACAGATCCTATAGTCATCAAGGTCGGAAAGAAAGCCTGCAACCATTCGGAACATTGGGAATAAAGACCACAAAGTCAGGAATAGATCCTGTTACTATTCAGAGCATCAGGAACAGTGCTCACAATCATCAAAGTCGGGAATGAAGCCTGCAACTATTTGAAGCATCGGGAATAAAGCCCATAATTAGACCATCTAAAGCTGAGAATAAAGCTCGGGATCCAAACATCTCACCACCAATCAAGGCATTGGAGGGCCTGAGGCCTATCAAACAAAAAATAACAATCAAACTACAACACAACCAAGTAAGTCCGGTGAGGCCCGACGAACCAAATAAGTAAAAATACATGCGTGACTTTGATAGGAATGTCACTATCACACATTGTACAAGCCTACCAAAGTGGGGCGACTGTAGACATTGTATTTTTATGCATAGCCCAATGATGAGTATTTTATGAGGAAACCTTCTGAAAGTTGAGGAAGCGTAAAAATGAGTGTGGAGAAGGAAATGAACTCCAGGGAACACAACCAAAAGTTGGTCAGATATCACCTATCTCCGGCCAACCTTACCACTATCTAGAAAAGCCAGCTAGACATTCCCTGAAAACTTCAAATTCGTTAGGACATGAAACAATTGTCAGTGACTGAGTAGATTATCAGTTACTGAAGTCAATGGATCTGATTTTCTCTGGCCGGATATACAATTCAAATTATACAGTCGACGAGACATGCATCGAGCTCTCAGCCCACGTGCAAAATCAAATCAGTTGGAATCACAAGACTAATTAAGTCCAGTTGGATATACATCCCAAACCCTAAATCCGGCCGGACATATTTCAAGCTATGTCTGACGTTTTGATTGCTAATCACCCTCGACGGATTAATGGAGGATAGGGAATTTTGCTTCCCTTTCCATCCTTAGGCTCCTCCGTTCCTCTATAAAAAGAGGATTTAGTGAGGAAGATTGACCCTTTTATTGGGATATATTCTCTAGAGCTTTATTTAATGTAAACATAATTATATTTTATGAAATAAATAGATGCATTATCCATTTATCAAAGTGTTTGTTTAATATCGCATATTGTAAATTATCTTGTTTACCCTAGATTACTCATGTGCCTTCAAACTTAGTGTAAATGTGTCATACACATAATGAGTTAAGTCTGAAGTTAGTAATCTAAAATAGTACATAGAGAGCAAACAAAGCGGGTACTTTGTTTACGGTTTATCTATAGCTGTGGTCCATTCTATAAATGTATGGTGACCCTCATCCGTGATCATCCATGTGGAGACTTGCGAATGGTGGCACCTTATATGATGTGATCATATCGGACTAGACCCAGATAGAAATGGGTTTCTTATAATATGCGTTAAATAAAAAAATTCATTTGAATCTACTAGATTGTCATATATGGATTGATCTAAATCATGAGTGTACTATGAACTCCTGCATGGCAGGCTATGTCCATTGATTTACAAATGTGAGGTTAGGTTAGCAATCCCGACCAATAGTTACGTACTTTAGGGATATTGTTTGCTGTGTACCTGGGGACGTTTTACATAAATATGGAGTTCACTCCTTCTTGTGAGAAGTTGATGAGTATTGTAGACACTGCATTTTTACATAAGCCCGATGATGGGCCTCGTATGGAGGCACTACCTAAAAAGTTGTGGAAGTCGCGGGAAATGAATGCCAAAAGGAAAAACTCCAAGATTAGCACCTCATTGGATTCAGACTCATTAGCCAGCCTCAGATTCGCTCAGTCAATTTCTGTTTCAAACCTTAGCCTCGACCCAAAACCCCTACAACCAATGAAATCCCATACAATCCATGCCC
Source organism: Zanthoxylum bungeanum (assembly GCA_019454045.1). Classification (NCBI taxonomy): domain Eukaryota; kingdom Viridiplantae; phylum Streptophyta; class Magnoliopsida; order Sapindales; family Rutaceae; genus Zanthoxylum; species Zanthoxylum bungeanum. Next base: position 42,580 of record SKCR01005960.1, on the reverse strand, counting down.
ACACCAAACACCACACAAAGCCCAGACACCACACGCCCAAGGCCCAAAAGACACCCTACATGCCTAAACCTTCCCAAATAAAAGAAAATCCCATGTAAAACACATGCTAAAATCCCCATAAATCACTTTCCAATTTAACAAAGATTTGAAATCCCATGCAAAACACATGTGCAAAATCCCCTCAATTCACCTTCCAATTTAAAGAGATTGTGAATATCCTCCTCACCAAATTTACAAAAATTATTTCCCAAAATATATCTCCTAAGTTTATTTGATTTGTTTCCTTGATTGGAGATCCCTTGAAAACATTAAAAAAAAGAGACTTAACCAAACCCTAGAGGGGATAAAAACTCACACGGCAATCATCATCAAAGAAAACTTAGGCTACCTCTTTCTTCTTCTCTCACTCGGCAACAACAACCACTAAACAAAAGCCCTTCAACAAAACCAGCCTGCCGACCATCAAACCAACAAACACCCAAAACCAAGATGGCCAACACACAAGAAACCAAAAACAGTTCCTCACACCTAGGCTGACACACGACAATAGTCACAAACAAAAAACCTAGACTCATTTAGGCGTGAAATAACACACAACAAACCTCACCTTGGACCGACCAAGCCACAAAACAACAAACACACACACATGGAAAAACACACAGGCCACACACACGGCAAAACACACACACACACGGCAAAACACACATACACACACACAACAAATAGCCAATTACCAAAACCAATAACCAGCAACAAAGACCCTTCAACCACCGAAATACAAAACAACAAACAGCCCATTAGTGAAATCAATAACCAATAAAAATAAACCCCCAAATCAACGTGAAACCAGCAGCCTCAAACAGCCCCAAAACCGAAACCAACAGACCACCAAATCGCCGAAATAGTGACCCAAAAACATCAGCCTTTATCACTAAAAAAATAGTAAAAAAACAATCAGAAAGCAGCCCAAAATCACCAAAAACAGCAAACAACGAGCAGAAAATAGCAAATAGCTAGTAAAACAGTGAACCAGAAGCAGCAAACAGTGAACCAGTTTCAAACCTTCCAGTGACGGCCTAACGCACATCCGAGAAGCAACTTAAAAGGTAAGACCTAAGGGCACCATATTGGACAATTATGACCAATAGCATCACTATTTGTACAGATCATGGTGTTGTTGTACAAATTAACTATGTGACAAAGGAAATTGCCCTTTTATCATTTGTAATTAGATTACCAAGATATATAAATGATATAAGGTCCTTATGATTAGTTCCTGATTGAGATGATATGAGACAATATCAATCCACGAAGGTTTGATCATTAAATATCCCTAGTCAGAGTATTATCGAGATTGGACATCGATAATGCGTAAAAGACTAGTATTACACTTGTGCGCGTTGTGGGAGCATAACGGCATAGTTCTCATATATTTGGGTATAGGATACTCATGAAAGTGTAATAGGAGGTTGTGTTTATTGATGGTACGGAAACAGCTTCGCTCTGGATAGACCCCTCGAAATTCCATTGGTAGTATGACTATGTGTCTATGGAAGTCCGAATCAGGGTATGTGTATTTGATCTTAACCTGAGACTTGCACCGCTAATACTTGCGACAATCAATATACATTGGTTTTTTTCGTCCAAGGCTTTAACAGGTTCTGTATACGCCTCTTCTGGGTATATTGAGAATCATAGTGTATTGGGTGTGATGTCAAGACAGAAGTATCACTCCAGTCATAGTGGAGATGATGATCACGTAGGATACGGAACTAGTGCTATTTTGTACTGCAGTCATCGGGATAATATGACTAGGTCATGATTATCCGATTATAGAGACTAGTTACCAGAGATCTGATATGTGCTTCGTACGGGGCAGACACAATTCCAGCCCTAGGCCTAGCACGTGACATCCGATACTGGATCGTAATACGCAATACTACATATACTACGCCTGATATAGATCATATATTCCTTTAAGAATATTTCTGGAGAATTGGTTAGGCACGGTACTTTGCTAGAAGCCAACCATGTCTTGTAAATCGGTAAAAAAGTAGTACTAGGTACGTACGTGTTCAGATAGTCCGACGACCGGATTTACTGCCAACATATTCGGGGATCTCATGGGTCGCTTCCTGAAGATTCACCGATGACCTATGACTCATACTATATTAATCTGGGATTAATTATAAGAGAGAGAAAATTAATCTGGGATTAATTACGGAGATATTTTATCTGGGATAAAATATCATTTAAAAAGAGAGAACAATTAATTTGGAATTAATCGATAAAATAATATATTTGATATATTATACAAAATTAGATTTCGACGCGGAATTAAAATTGGATTTTAATTCGGGCGAACGGGTTAATTTAGAATTAATTTGTTAGCGACATGAATAGTAATTTTGCTAGGCATAATTATTTAATTAAATTTGATTTAATTACGTCGCAATGGAAAATTCGTTAATTCAGAATTAGCGAACCCGAGCCCGGGAGTGTTTACGGGCCCACTCACATTTCGAATCGAGTGGGGCCTACATGTCACATCAAGCGTCAAATCACTAGTCAACTTTAGTCACTTTGATTGATGGAAGTTGATGGGATTTGATGGTTGAGTGTTAAACACTCAAATGTGATGGCTTGAATGACTAATACCATTTATTTGATTTATGGTATATCATTTGACTTTGTTTTAGAAAAAAAACCAACCAACACATCTTCCTCCACTCTCTCTCACATCTCTCGGCCTTGGGCCATTTTCTTTCTCTCAAAATTTCTTCCATTGCTGAGAGTTGAAGAAGAAGTTTAAGAAATTTTATGGCAAAATTTCAAGGTGCTGGCACACATTCGGAGTCTTACGAAGGTGATAGGGAAACCCACCCGTGGGCATGGAATGCACACCCAAGCTTGGAGCTTGGCCGAGCAAATGGAGCACAAAATGGAGGCCAAAAACCGTGAGCACCTTGGAGGAAAAGCTTGAAGATTTTTGTTGTTCCTCTTATCGCAAAAGCCGATCAATGTAAGTATGATTCCGCCATACTTCTTTTGAGTATTCACACATGATTTCTATGCTCAATGATCTTGGGACTAACCTAGAAACTCAACATTGGTATCTTGAGCCATTTTAAGCATGAAATACACTTGTTTGAGCTTGCTTGTAAATGGACGACTTGGTGTTGTTTGTGATCAATTTTGTGAAAAATGAATTGGATCAATTTTTCCCCAAAATTTGAGGCTTGGCCGAAAGTTTAGGTGCCCTAATGTCATGGAATTTTTTATTTTTGATCATTGGATGAGTTGAAAATACTAGGGATAAATTGATTTGAGATTTAATTGAATTGAAATCGAAATCAATTTTGAAAAACCCTAAATGCCGTGACTTGTAGCATGTAAAATGATTGATTTTTGATTCAATTGTGTTGGACATAAGTTGATGATGATTAGCATAATTAATTGAGTGAATTAGTATTTTGGAAATGTTAATTTGGTTAATTAATTATGGCTATACACTTTGATTAATTTAATTATGAAATTTGGAATTTTATATTTTAATTAATTGGGCTTATTTTGGAATTGGACTTGAAAAGTTGTATTTGGGCTTAATAGGCTTGGTTGGGCCAAGTTTGGTTTAGGCTAATTGGTTGGATCCAATTGGGCCCAAAACCATATCCATAAAGTCCAAATATGACTTAATGGACCTTTAATTTTAATTGGGCCTAATGGGCCTAAATTGGTTTCTTGGCAAATAAGGGTGTTTCCTCAAATGGGCTTTGGTATTTGGGTTTGACCCATATTGACCAAAAGTCCATGCCTTAAGAAATTAATTGAAAGCCCATTGGACTTTAAATTAAATTGACATTGAATGTTAATCGGGCTTTGAGACCCGTAACGATTAGATTTGGAATCTAAGTCGTAAAGGCACATTAAAAAGTGTAATTATTTAATTTGGAATTAAATATAGAATTAGTATTAAATACAAATTAAATTGGATTTAATGTTGTAGTTTAATATAATTCAAGAATTCGTACTTTGAGTACTTATTCTTAAAACGAGTTGGACTCGCGCAAAATCAAATCGTTGTTTGAACATTGGATGGTCATTAATTTTCAGATTAATTAATTGGATTAGATTGATTGATAACATGCTTTGTGTGAATACATGAATATGATGCATGAATAATGTATATCGGATGAATATTAGTTGGGTGAGGGCAATTTTGGAAATTGTTGTAATAAATTTAGAATTTATTAATTGGACCTGCGTGTCCAGCCTATTACCTCTTGACTCTGTGTATTTCTCTTCACACCTATTCCCCTCAATGTAAATGAGGTTTCTTTAGAAGTGTTATGTAATAGGGTAGAAGTAATACTTGTGCTAGCGGGAGAGAGGAAAGGGAGAGATTTGTTTTAGGAACAATTTGTTAAGTATCCATCCGCATATCATTATTATTTTATTTATACATGCCTTATTATGTTTTTAGAATGCATGTTTAAGGGTGTATGATGATGAGACCTTAACAAAGATAATTAATTGGTTGCCAATTACGCGAAAAACCCTCAATACATATTAAGCGTTTTTCCTTCCATTGAGTGATTCTTACTCAAGATCCAAGATTGGCACTCGTTTGTTGGCCAAAGTCAAGACCTTTGTCTGTCGCGGATGTGTTTGAATTATGAAGGCTTTGTTCCATATCGGTGTCTTTTCCAAGTTGTGATTTGTTAGCCAAAGTCAAGATAACTTCTTGTCCATAGACATCGATTACGAAGCTTTCCAAAGTCAATGGGTTCCGCTTAACTGGGATCATTAAGTTTGTTGTGCCAAAGCCAATGCTTAGTTGATTCATAGGAAAAAGGTTAAGGAATATATTGGATATATTGGCATATATAAGATATATGTTTCGGACTTGGATGTCCACCTACTGGATCTAGGAAGTGGATGGGATCCAATTGATCTTAGAGATCTACCTAGTTAATTATCATACAATTTATTGGCAAAAGTCAAGATTGTGTGTTATTTAACGGGATCCTAGCCCACTAGGAAACAAGGTTTCCCGAGTACTCCACGGAGGGTTAGAGGCTCGCCGAAAAATAGTGGGAGGCAAGTATTAAATTTGCAATATTCGTTTAGTTACTTGCCAATACGCGCTCATTTCAATTTTTCGTCAAATAGATTAATATATATTAGTTGGACTAATATTTAATCGTTGTTTTAATTAAACAGTTGGACTGTATTCAAACTATTTCAAATGATAGTTGATTATATAATTGGATTATAGTAATCAATATATTTGAATTTAAACCAATTTAAATTATAGTTGATTATATAGTTAGACTATAGTAATCTTTATAATAAATAGTACCTAAAATCGTTGATTCGATAGTTGGACTATTGGAATCAAGATAACTGAAAGATTAACGTTTAGAACATAATCCTGGGTGAAAATGTATTTAAATGGTTTAATTTTCAGATTGGGAATAAAACCTCAGGATAGTCCTGGAAACTAAGAAGTTATTCTATTTGATAGAACAACCTCTTGGGCCTAAGCCCGGAGTTGAGCAAATAAGTAGAACATGATATTTGGAATATTCATGTGATGATAACTTTAGTGCTTAATCCATTATGCTTGCCGCAAAGACTCTTTAATTTCTTAGTCAGAACTAAGGATTAGATCCTTATAGTATGATACTGAAATTGAAGGATCTCCATAGATCTATCCTTAGATCTTAGAAGTACAAATTGCAATAGAAAACTCTTGGAGAGTTAATGGCTATACTCAATGAGACAAAGCCAGAGTTTGCAATAGGGCAAAAAGTGCAAGGCGCATCTTACTTCAACATTCCAGAAGGCCAAAGCTTGGCCGAAGGCTTCTGGGGTATGGAAAATGGCAAAGGCAAAATCATTATAATCTTCTGGGAAGACAAATGACATATCCCAAGATGTCTGCCTAAACTGTGGCAAACGGGGTCACTAAAAGCGTGACTGCCATATGGACAAGGTAGACATGAAGGAAAACAAGACAGACAAGGCTCCGACTTCAAATATGTTTGTCATAAACATGTTCGCTACTAGTATTAAAATTGGATTTTAGATACTGAGTGTGGTACATAAATATGTACTAATGTGCAGAATCTGCTAACAAGCAGGATACTGATTTCAGATGAGATTGATTTGCGAATCGGAAATGGGACGAGAGTCGCTGTTTTGACCATAGAGACATAAGTTTGGGAACTACCCTTCGGGTGTGTACTTAAATTAGGAAATTGTTAAAATGTAACTAGTTTGACTAGAAACATTATCTCTAAATCAGAGTATAATCCGTTGCGGATATACCTTTATATTTTAAAACACTAAAGTGTTTCATTTTATAAAGATGATATTGAGATAAACACATTAGATGTGAATAACAGTATTTATATTTTGAATATAAATAAATCTCAAACGTATGATATGACAAACAAATAGCTCCAACTGAATTAATCAGTTGAAACTTAAAAGTGGCATTGTTGTCTGGGACACAATAAACAAGACTCGTATATCCACACTTTTGAAGATTGGATACTAGGACGGATTTGATTCCATTCAAATAATGTCTACGAATCTTGTTTATTAGGCAAAATGCCTATAACACCTTTTACTTGGTAAAAGTGCAAGTGCCACTGATTTGTTAGCCCTCGTTCATAGTGACGTAAGTGGGCCCATGTCTAGCTAGGCTAGAGGTGGATATGAATACTTCATAAAATGTCAATCTTATTGAGGAATACGAACTGACTACATATGAGGAAGTGATACAAGGTATCAACTCCCTATCATGGCAAGGTGCCATGATGTCCGAAATGGATTCCATGTAAACCAACCAAGTTTGGATACTAGTTGTTGTATCGGAAGGCATTGTGCCTATTGGTACTATATGAGTCTTCAAGGAAGACATACATGGAAGGCAACATACCAACGTACTAAGCTAGGCTTGTAGCGAAAAGGTATCGTTATCAACATTGTGTCGATTACGATGAAACCTTTTACTCATTGCCATGGTTAAATCCATTTGGATAATTCTTGCTAATGCTGCATGTTTCATTTATGAACTATGGCAGCTGAATGCCAAAACCACTTTCATTAACGGAAACCTTTTGGAGGATGTTTACAACATCCTGACGGTTTTGTCGTACCAAAATGAGCAAACAAGGTTTGCAAGTTAATTCGATCCATTTATGGATTGAAGCAAGCATATCGTTCTTGGAATTATCGTTTTGATGTAATCATAATGGTTTATGATTTAATTCAAAACGAAGATGATTCTTGTGTATATAAGGAGGTTAGTGGGAGCGCACTAAAAGTGACTGTCCTATAAAATGAAGACAAGTCATTTCTTGGAAATGATATTCCCATAATACAATCAGTGAAAGCTTGGCTTTCATGAAAATTCTCCGTAGAATTCTTTGGAGAGACAACCTTTATTCTAGGAATAAGGATCTACTGGGATAGATCTAATAGTTGTTGGTACTCTCCGAGAACTCGTACATTTAAATAAATGTACGCGACCTGATATCTCATATGCTTTGAGCATATAGATTCACAATCAGGCCAATCCAAGTGATAGTCACTGGATTGATGTTAAGAACATCCTTAAGTATCTTAGAGGAAATAAGGATGCTTTTTTATACTATGGAGAAAGAGAACTTGAAGTGACTGGGTTCACCGTTGCAAGTTTCCTAACCGATAAAACAATATAAGTCGTAATAAAGATACTATAAAATTTGAATAACGGAACAGTGAGCTGGAAATCTGTTGGACAATTATGACCCATAGCGTCACTATTTGTACAGATCATGGTGTTGTTGTACAAATTAACTATGTGACAAGGAGATTGCACTCTTATCATTTGTGATTAGATCACCTAGATATATAAATGATGAGAGGTCCTTGTGATTTGTTCCTGGACAGAGAATGATATGAGACAGTATCAGTCCATGAAGGATAAATCATTAAAAAATCCCTAGTCAGAGTATTATCGAGATTGAACATCGATAAATACGTAAAAGACTAGTATTACACTTGTGTATGTTGTGAGGGCACAACGACATAGTTCTCATATATTTGGGTATAGGATACTCATGCAAGTGTGATAAGAGGTTGTGTTTTACCGATGGTACGGGAAATAGCTTCGCTTTGGATAGACCCCTGCGGAATCCCATTGGTAGTATGACTATGTGTCTATGGGAGTCTGCAATCAGGGTAGGTGTATTTGGTCTTAACGTGAGACTTGCACCGCTAATACTTGCGACAATCAATATACTTTGGTTGAGGTCGTCCAGGGCTTTAACCGGTTCTGTGTACGCCAATTCTGGGTATATTGAGAATCGTAGTGTGTTGGGTGTGATGTTAAGACGGAAGTATCACTCCAGTCATATGGAGATGATGGTCACATAGGATACGGAACTCGTTCTCTTAAATGCTCGAGCTATCGGGATATTATGACTTGGTCATGTATATCCGATTGTAGAGACTAGTTGCCAGACATCTGATATGTGCTTCGTACGGGGCAGACACAATTCAAGCCCCAGGCATACCACGTGAACATCCGATACTGGATCGAAATACGAAATACGCAATACTTCGGTATACTACGCTTGATATAGATCACATATTCCTGTAAGGATATTTCTGGAGAATTGGGTAGGCATGGCGCTTTGCTAGAAGCCAACCTTGTCTTGTAAATCGGTACAAACGTAGTACGAGGTACTTACGTGTTCGGATAGTCCGACGACCGTATTTACTGCCAACATATTCGGGGATCTCATGGGTCGCTTCCCGAAGATTCACCGATGATGTATGACTCGCACTTAATTAATCTGGGATTAATTAGAAGAGAGAGAAAATTAATCTGGGATTAATTACATAGATATTTTATCTGGGATAAAATATTAATTAAAGAGAGAGAACGATTAATTTGGAATTAATCAATAAAATAATATATTTGATATATATACGAAATAGGATTTCGACGCGGAATTAAAATTAGATTTTAATTCGGGCGAACGAATTAATTTATAATTAATTCGTTAGCGACGTGAATAGTGATTTCGTTAGGCGTAATCGTTTAATTACGTCGCGACGGAAAATTCGTTAATTTGGAATTAGCAAACCCGAGCCCGAGAGTGTGATTGCGAGCGCATTCGCATTTCGAATTCGAATGTGGCACGCGAGTCACATCAAGCGTCAAATCTCTAGTCACATCAAGCGTCAAATCACATGTCACTTTGAGTGATGTGACAATTTGATTGATTGATGTGAGATGATGTGAGTTGATTGAAAAGCATTTATTTCTTTTGCTTTTGACTTTTGCAAAATTGAAAAAGGGTTTTGATTTTTGATTTTTGGAAAATCAAATATATATATATATATATATATATATAAACATTTTCCTTTTTCTTTTCTCTCTCCCATTCACGTTTTTGCGTGAAACCCTTCTTCCCTCTCATCTTATCCTTCTCGGCTTGGAGCCAAAATCTGCCTCTGTTTTTCGGCAAAACTGAATGCATAGAGAAGTGAGTGAGTTGATTTTGTTGCAAAATATAGTGCTAGCACACCTTGAGTCTTCCTAAGGTGATAAGGAACCGATTTCGTGAGCTTGGAAGCTTGAAGCTTGGAGCTTCAATGGAGGTCTTCAATGGCCGAATCATGGAGGAGCAAAAGGAGCCACCACCGTGCAGTCCACAGCCAAGGAGAGCCACTGCTGAGCTTCACCATGAAGTGTTCTTCATCGCGTCACAAGATCCGGTCATTGTGAGTATGTTTCCGCCATTCTCCTTTGTGTATTCATGCGTTTTTGTGCTTGATTTCATGATCTTGGGACCTAATTAGAAACCAACAATGGAATCTATGAGCTTTGATCAAGCATGAAAAAGTTAGGGTTTGAAATTGGGTAAAATCAATTGAAGCATGATTTGGTTAAATTGATTGATTAAGTATGCTTGTATATTGATTAATTGAAGTTGTGCATGATCAATTTCATGAAATTTGATTGGATCAAGTTTACCCCAATTTTTGGTGATGGCCGAAAATTATGAACCATATTGTCTTGGCATAATTTTTTGTTTGTTTGCTCATTGGATGACTTAAAACAAGTGGGTAATATTAATTTGAGGTTTAATTGGATTGAATTTTGAATTGAACAAATTTCCCCAAATTATAGGCTTGGCCGAAAATGATGTTTTTTGAAATTCATTGTGATTTTTTTATTTGATTCATTGGATGAGTTGAATTGATTTGGGAAATAATGATTGTGGATTAATTTGGATTGAAACCGAATCGGATTGGAAAAACCCCTAATTGCCGAGACTTTAAGCATGTAAATTGGGTTTGATTTTGATTGAATTGTGTTGGACACTATGTGTTGTGAAAGTGCATGATTAATTAGGCTAATTGATGTTTTAGGATTTATTAATTGGGTGATTAATTGTGTATTACACTTAGGTTAATTAATTATGGAATTTGGAATTTTATAAGTTAATTAATTTGGGCTTATTTTGGAAATTGGGCCTTAAAGGTTGTAATTGGGCTTGGTTGTACCAAGTTAGGTTTAGGCCAATTTGGTTGGATCCAATTGGGCCCAAAACCGCATCCATAAAGTCCAATTATAACTTAATGGACCTTAATTATTTAATTGGGCCTAATGGGCCAAAATTGATTTCTAGGCTTATGGGGTAAATCCCGGATTGGACTTTGGTTATCGGTTTGACCCGAGTTGACCAAAGTCCACGCCTTAAAGAAATTAATTAAAAGCCCATTGGACTTTAATTAAATAAACATTAGATGTTAATCTGGTTTTGAGACCCGTTGCGATTAAATTTGGAATTTAAGTCGTAAAGGTTCGTTAATAAAAGTGTAATATTTAATTTGGAATTAAATAGTGAATTAGAATTAAATGCGTATTAAATTGGATTTAATTATGTAATTTAATTTAATTCAAGAATTCGTACTTTAAGTACTTATTCACAAAACGAGTTTGACTCGAGCGAAAATCAAATCGTTGTTTGAACATTGGATGATCACTAATTATCAGATTAATTAATTGGATTAGATTGATTGATAACATGCTTGTATGAATACATGGTTGCGATGCATGAATAATGTATATCGGATGGATATTAGTCGGGTGGGACAATTTTGGAAATTGTAATAAATTTTATTTATTAATTGAACCTGCGTGTCCAGCCTTATCACCTCCATACTCTTTGTATTCTCTTCTCACATATTCCCCTCAATGTAAATGAGGTTTCTTTAGAAGTGTAGTGTAACGGGTAGAAGTAAATACATGTGCTAGCGGGAGAGAGAAAGAGAGATTTGATCTAGGATCAATGTAAAGTATCCATCCGCATATCATTATTAATTTTCATATGCGCTTTATTATGTGTTTAGAATGCATGTTTAAGGGTGTATGATGATGAGACCTTAACAAAGATAATAAATTGGTTGCCAATTTGCACGCGAAAAACCCTCGCGCAATATTAAACGTCTTTCCTTCTAATGAGTGATTCTCACTCAAGATTTGAGATGACATTGGTTTGTTGGCCAAAGTCAAGGCCTTTGTCTGTCGAAGATGTGTTTCAATCACGAAGGCTTTGTTCCATATCAGTGTCTTGTCCAAGTTGTGGTTTGTTGGCCAAAGTCAAGACCACTTCTTGTCCATCGACATTGATTACGAAGCTTTCCATGGTCAATGGGTCGCGCTGGACTGGGATCACTAAGTTTGTTGTGCCAAAGCCAATGCTTAGTTGATTCAGAGGAAAAAGGTTAGGTAATACATTGGATGTATTGGCATATATAAGATATATGTTTCGGGCTTGGATGTCCCCCTACCAGATCTAGGAATTGGATTGGATCCAATTGATCTTAGAGATCTACCTAGTTAATTATCATACAATTTGTTGGCCAAAGTCAAGATTGTGTGATATTTAACGGGATCCTAGCCCACTAGGAAACACGGTTTCCCGAGTACTCGACAGAGGGTTAGAGGCTCGACGAAAAATAGTGGGAGGCAAGAATTGAATTTGCAATATTCGTTCAATTACTCGCCATACGCGCTCAATCATAAATTATTTCGTCATTAAATTAAATGTTAGTTGGACTAATATTTGTATAGTTAGACTATAAAAATCAATATAATACATAGTACCACAAATCGTTGATTGAATAGTTGGACTATTAGAATCAAGATAAAATTGAAAGATTAAGTGTTTAAAACATAATCCTGGGTGAACATGTATTTAAACGACTATAATTTTCAAATTGGGAATATAGTTTCAGGATGGTCCTGGAAACTAATAAGTTATTTTATGTGATATAATAATATATTATGCCTAAGCTAGGAGTTAAGCAAATAAGTGGAACATGATATTTGGAATAATCATGTAATGAAAACTTTAGTGCTTAATCCATTATACTTGTCAAGTAGACTCCTTAATTTCTGAATCAGAATTAAGGATTAGATCCTTAAAGTATGATAATGAAATTGAAGGATTTTCATGGATCTATTTTAGATCTTTGAAATACTAAATTGTAATAAATAATTCTTGGAGAATTAATGACTAATCTCAAGGAGACAAAGTCAAATTTTGCAATAAGGCAAATAGCGTAAGGAGCACCTTACTTCGATATTCCAGGATGCCAAGGCTTGGCAAAAGGCTTCTGGAGTGTGAAAAAGGGGCAAAGGCAAAATCATTATAATCTTCTAGGAAGATAAAAGGACATATCCCAAGAAGGAATTGAAGACGAGCAAGGCTCTGACTTCAAAAATATTTGTCAACATTATGTTCACTACTAGTATTAAAATTAGATTTTAAATACTTAGTGTGATACATAAATATATCTATTGACGTTCAGAATCTGTTTTGAACAGGATACTGACTTCAATAGAGATTTATCTGCGAATTGAAAATGGGACGAAAGTCGCTGTTTTAACCGTAGATACCTGAATTTAGGAACTACCTTCAGGTTAGTACTTAAATTAAGAAACTGTTATAATGTAACTAGTTTCACTAGATACATTATCTTTATATCAGTGTTTGACCCGCTGCGGGTGAACCTTTATATTCTAGAACACTAAAGTGTTTCATTATATAAAGATGATATTGAGATCAACACATTAGATATGAATAACAGCATTTATATTTTGAATATAAATAATATCTCAAATATATAACATGACAAATAAATAGCTCAAAATGTTTTGATCAGGTTGAAACTTGAATGAGGCATAGTTGTCTAGGACACAATTTAAACAAGACTCGTATATCCACACTTTCGAATAGTGGGTAGTAGGACTGATTTGATTCCAATCAAATAAAGTATACGAATCTAGTTTATTGGGCAAAATGCCAGTGCCACCGATCTGTTAACCCTAGTTCATAGTGAAGCAATGGGCCCATGTCTAGCTAGGCTAGATGTGGATATGAATATTTCATGACCTTTACGGATGTGACATCGCGTTATGGTTATGTGTTTCTTTTGAAACACAAATTGGAAACTTTCACAGTTTCGACACGAAATAGACAAATAGATCGGCTAAAGTACTAAACCGTCATGGTAAGACCGTAATGGAAATACTTAAGCAATAAGTTTCTCATATACTTGAAAGAGTATAGTATTCTTTCAATGAGGACTCCTCCCGGAACACGTCATTTTGACGGTGTGTCCGAACAGGATTAATCGAATTTTGTTAGACATGATAAGGTTAATCATGAGTCGCTCTGAGCTACCATTTCCTTCAACGGATAAGCTTTAACCAGTGCAAGAACTTATTTTGAATAAGGTTCCATAATATCTGTTTGACAGATCTCATATTAGATATGAACGGGAAAGAAACCAGGTTTCACATTCCTGTAAATTTGGGTATGCTGGGCATATGTTTGGATGATACCAAACTAAACCCCAAATTGGATAAGTTCCAAAGTTGTTGGTTATCCTAGGGATACCATAAGTATTGTACTTATACAACTCATGAGAGAACAATTAGATTGTTGCTCACCATGCGGTTTTCCTAAGAGGAATACCGATATGCAGTGGTAAGTGGGAGGATAGTAAAACTCGATGAAAATCAGAGTAATACTATTCCTGGCACCGAGTCCTAATGGAACACAAATAGTTCATCAAGGATGAAACTATTCCAATAATCTTCTAATACACAAGAACCACATAGGTCGGAGAGAATCAGAAAACAACCTGGGGTATGGGTTTCTGATCTTACCTCATAAAGATGTCTATCTTATTGAGGTATACCAACTGACTACGTATGTGGAAGTAATACAAGGTATCGACTCCCTATTATGGCAAAGTGTCATAAAGTCCGAAGTGGATTCCATGTATACCAACTATGTTTAGACACTAGTTGATGTACTGCAAGGCATTGTGCCTATTAGTACTATATAAGTCTTCAAGAAAGACATACATGGATGGCAACATACCAACGTACTAAGCTAGGCTTGTAGTGAAAATGTAGAGTTATCAATATTGTGTTGATTACGACGAAACCTTTTACCTGTTGCCATGGTAAATCCATTTCGACAATGCTTGCTGATGCTGCATGTTTCATTTATGAAATGTGGCAGCTGAATGCCAAAACTGTTTTCCTTAACGGAAACCTTTCGGAGGATGTTTACAACATCCTGACGGTTTTGTCGAACCATAACAAGCAAACTAGGTTTGCAGGTTATTCGATCCATGTTTGGATTGAAGCACACATTAGGTTCTTGAAATTGTCGTTTTGATGTAATCATCATAATTTATGATTTAATTCAAAACGAAAATATTTCTTGTGTATATAAGGAGGTTAGTGGGAGCGCACTGACAGTGAATGTCCTGAGTAATGATGATATATCATTTCTTGGAAATGATATTCCCATAATATAATCGGTGAAAGCTTGGCTTTCATGATAACGACTATAAGTCGTAGCAAAGGTACTATATAATAGTATAACAGAACAGTGAGCTGGAAATCTTCCAAGCAATGTACTGTTATCGAATAAACAACAAATGCGGGTTATTGCTGCAGCTCAGGCAGCAATAGAATCCATTTGGGTCGATAATAAATCTAATTAGATTAGATATAGTTCTGTTAGCAGCTGAGCTAGGCGTCAGCACATGCTAAAGAATTAATGGTCTCATCGACTATCCAGATACTTATTTTGATATTCATCTGATTCGTTCCGATCATACATCGCGGTGATGTGATGATCGAATAAATCGCATCAGATGATAATCATGTAAATCCGCTGACAAAACCTTTTCTCAGCAGTTTGAGCCAACCGTACATAGTTCGGGTGTCAAACACTCGAGTGACTGGGAGATTGTTGGACAATTATGACCCATAGCGTCACTATTTGTACAGATCATGGTGTTTTTGTACAAATTAACTATGTGACAAGGAGATTACACTCTTATCATTTCTGATTAGATCATCTAGATATAGAAATGATGAAAGGTCCTTGTGATTTGTTCCTAGACAAAGAATGATATGAGACAGTATCAGTCCACGAAGGATAAATCATTAAAAAATCCATAGTCAGAGTATTATCGAGATTGAACATCGATAAATACGTAATAGACTAGTATTACACTTGTGCATGTTGTAAGGGCACAACAATATAGTTCTCATATATTTGGGTATAGGATACTCATGTAAGTGTGATAAGAGGTTGTGTTTTACCAATGGTACGGGAAACAGCTTCGCTTTGGATAGACCCCTGCGGAATCCCATTGG
Source organism: Zanthoxylum bungeanum (assembly GCA_019454045.1). NCBI lineage: Eukaryota > Viridiplantae > Streptophyta > Magnoliopsida > Sapindales > Rutaceae > Zanthoxylum > Zanthoxylum bungeanum. Next base: position 26,820 of record SKCR01005960.1, on the reverse strand, counting down.
TAGTATGACTATGTGTCTATGGGAGTCTGCAATCAGGGTAGGTGTATTTGGTCTTAACGTGAGACTTGCACTGCTAATACTTGCGACAATCAATATACTTTGGTTGAGGTCGTCCAGGGCTTTAACCGGTTCTGTGTACGCCAATTCTGGGTATATTGAGAATCGTAGTGTGTTGGGTGTGATGTTAAGACGGAAGTATCACTCCAGTCATATGGAGATGATGGTCACATAGGATACGGAACTCGTTCTCTTAAATGCTCGAGCTATCGGGATATTATGACTTGGTCATGTATATCCGATTATAGAGACTAGTTGCCAGACATCTGATATGTGCTTCGTACGGGGCAGACACAATTCCAGCCCCAGGTATACCACGTGAACATGCGATACTGGATCGAAATACGAAATACGCAATACTTCGGTATACTACGCTTGATATAGATCACATATTCCTGTAAGGATATTTCTGGAGAATTAGGTAGGCATGGCGCTTTGCTAGAAGCCAACCTTGTCTTGTAAATCGGTACAAACGTAGTACGAGGTACTTACGTGTTCGGATAGTCCGACGACCGTATTTACTGCCAACATATTCGGGGATCTCATGGGTCGCTTCCCGAAGATTCACCGATGATGTATGACTCGCACTTTAATTAATCTGGGATTAATTAGAAGAGAGAGAAAATTAATCTGGGATTAATTACAGAGATATTTTATCTGGGATAAAATATTAATTAAAGAGAGAGAACGATTAATTTGGAATTAATCAATAAAATAATATATTTGATATATTATAGGAAATTGGATTTCGACGCGGAATTAAAATTAGATTTTAATTCGGGCGAACGAATTAATTTATAATTAATTTGTTAGCGACATGAATAGTGATTTCGCTAGGCGTAATCGTTTAATTGTGTCGCGACGGAAAATTCATTAATTTGGAAATAGCGAACCCGAGCCCGAGAGTGTGATTGCGAGCGCATTCGCATTTCGAATTTGAATGCGGCACGCGAGTCACATCAAGCGTCAAATCGCTAGTCACATCAAGCGTCAAATCACATGTCACATCAAGCGTCAAATGATGTGACAATTTGATTGATTGATGTGAGATGAGGTGAGTTGATTGAAAATCATTTATTGCTTTTGCTTTTGAATTTTCAAAAATTGAAAAAGGGTTTTGATTTTTGGAAAATCAAAAATATATATATAAACATTTTCCTTTTTCTTTTCTCTCTCCCATTCACATTTTTGCATGAAACCCTTCTTCCCTCTCTTTTCTCTTCTCCTTCTCGGCTTAGATCCAAAATCTGCCTCTGTTTTTCAGCAAAACCGAATGCATAAGAGAAGTGAGTGAGTTGATTTTGTTACAAAATCTAGTGCTAGGACACCTTGAGTCTTCCTAAGGTGATAGGGAACCGATTTCGTGAGCTTTGAATCTTGAAGCTTGGAGCTTCAATGGAGGTCTTCAATTCCCGAATCATGGAGGAGCAAAAGGAGCCACCACTGTGCAGTCCACAGCCAATGAGAGCCACTGCCGAGCCACTACCGAGCTTCACCATGAAGTCTCTTAACCTGAGACTCGCACCGCTAATACTTACGACAATCAATATACTTTGGTTTTGGTCGTCCAGGGCTTTAACATGTTCTGTATACGCCTCTTCTGGGTATATTGAGAATCGTAGTGTATTGGGTGTGATGTCAAGATGGAAGTATCACTCCGGTCATAGTGGAGATGATGATCACATATGATATGGAACTAATGCTATTTTGTACTGCAGTCATCGGGATAATATGACTAGGTCATGATTATCCGATTATAGAGACTAGTTACCAGAGATCTGATATGTGCTTCGTACGGGGCGGACACAATTCCAGCCCCAGGCCTAGCACGTGACATCCGATAATGGATCGTAATACGCAATACTACGTATACTATGCCTGATATAGATCATATATTCCTTTAAGAATATTTATGGAGAATTGTGTAGGCACGGTGCTTTGCTAGAAGCCAGCCATGTCTTGTAAATCGGTAAAAACGTAGTACTAGGTACGTACGTGTTCGGATAGTCCGACGACCGGATTTACTGCCAACATATCCGGGGATCTCATGGGTCGCTTCCCGAAGATTCACCGATGATGTATGACTCGCACTTTATTAATCTGAGATTAATTATAAGAGAGAGAAAATTAATCTGGGATTAATTACGAAGATATTTTATCTGGGATAAAATATCATTTAAAGAGAGAGAATGATTAATTTGGAATTAATTGATAAAATAATATATTCGATATATTATACGAAATTAGATTTCGACGCGGAATTAAAATTGGATTTTAATTCGGGCGAACGAGTTAATTTAGAATTAATTTGTTAGCGACGTGAATAGTAATTTTGATAGGCATAATTATTTAATTAAATTTGATTTAATTACGTCGCAACGGAAAATTCGTTAATTCAGAATTAGCAAACCCGAGCCCGGGAGTGTTTGTGGGCCCACTCGCATTTCGAATCGAGTGGGGCCCACATGTCACATCAAGCTTCAAATCACTAGTCAACTTTAGTCACTTTGATTGATGGAAGTTGATGGGATTTGATGGTTGAGTGTGAAACACTCAAATGTGATGGCTTGAATGACTAATACCATTTATTTGATTTATGGTATATCATTTGACTTTGTTTTAGAAAAAAAAAACCAACCAACACATCTTCCTCCACTCATTCTCACATCTCTCGGCCTTGGGCCACTTTCTTTCTCTCAAAATTTCTTCCATTGCCGAGAGTTGAAGAAGAAGCTTAAGAAATTTTGTGGCAAAATTTCAAGGTGCTAGAACACATTCGGAGTCTTACGAAGGTGATAGGGAAACCAACATGTGGGCATGGAATGCACACCCAAGCTTGGAGCTTGGCCGAGCAAATGGAGCACAAAATGGAGGCCAAAAACCGTGAGCACCTTGGAGGAAAAGCTTGAAGATTTTTGTTGTTCCTCGCATCACAAAAGCTTATCAATGTAAGTATGATTCTGCCATACTTCTTTTGAGTATTCACACATGATTTCTATGCTTAATGATCTTGGGACTAACCTAGAAACTCAACACACCCTTTACTATATTTATTTTGTTGTTCCGGACACGACATGCCCGGTTGGACGTGAAACAAGTCAAGCAGGGTATGCGAGGTCTTACATCAAATATGGCTAAATCCGTTGGTCACATTTTCTTTTTTAACATTTTGTTGTTTATCTTTTTATATTTATTTATTTGGTTACTTTATTATTTTACTTTTATTTTTATTTCTATCTATTTATTGTTATTTATTATTTCGCATTTTATTTTGTTAATTATTTTTATCCATTAAGTGTTATTTTTCTTTTCTATTTATTTACTCGCATTCATCATTATTTTATCGCTTTGCTTCTACTTTTGTTACTTTATTTTGCATCTACTTTCATGTCTATTTAAATCGCGTCAATGATTGTGTATGTTATCCCTTGCGGCATATCGGATGGAAACCCAGACATAAATTCCGTAGCCGAATCCGAATGGATGGTAGTGCGATCTGTACTTGGGTCACAAATGCGTGTTTATGTCTTTATTGATGTTATTTTCGTAAGAACGTTCGAACGCATTTTCAAATGCAACTCGAACGCAAGCTTTCTGCCTCACTCCGTTCGAACGTATTCTCGAATGCTACACGAACGTTAACTCTCTGGAACACTTCATTCGAACGTGTTTACGAACGCTACATGAATGCACACACTGGACAAGCTCTTTCTTTATATTTCATGCATTTTTACCTCTTTGGTCATTCATTTTGCATTATGTGTGTGGGACTAATTATTTGCATTTACCATTGACGTTTTTTCCTGCTTTTGATTATTATTATAATTTTCATTATCGTATTTATTTATTTAATATGCTTTTGGAACTATGTATTTGTTTTCATTATTTCTATTAATGTATATGGGTGTGCGAATTTGTGTTTATTTGAATTATCTTGCATGAACTGCATAAGACTTGGTTATACTATTGTGTGAACCCGTCCATTATACTGGCATAAGTAATAGACCATTCCAAACCCAACGGTTTAAGGTCTTCCCTTGCGAGGGGTGAGTGCGGCCTTAAATCATTTCCCAGTTAATACTGGGTGGCGACTCATTTATTCTCTTGTTTAGTCCCCTGTGGGCTACTCCGTACTCTCTAGGGGATGCGAGCCCAACAATGTCATGGTCGTCGAGCATCATAGGCATAGCGGTAAAACCTACTTCGCTCCTGCAAGTATCTTCCTTAAGGGTGTTAAGGTTAGTGCTCGGAGTGCCAATCCGGATCGTATTTATGTCCGATTCATAAATACGAGCAATACCATTTTCCATAATATTACTAATTTAATGGTAGCACCCTTGTCTTTTATACATTTATTCGATCTAATTACGATTAGATATCTGATTATGATTAGATTGAAACTAAATCTGGTTTAGTGATGCGTGTATATTAGACAAAGACCCTAGGATTTACAGTATAGTGCGCAGTTACAATGTAGTTTGTAATTGACATTGGGAAACACACTATTAGTTGTATATCCTTAAATAAAGTTCCTGGTCAAGATTTGTTAACACGGGTCGGTTTGTAAAATCCACTGAGACCAGTACATGTCGTATATCGTGACTTGGTCTGATGGTTTATCCCAGTGATCCATGAGTCTCGGGGGACTCGTATAGACATGTATGTGTTTATTTGATAAGATACTGAACGACTCACTGAAGGTTTCCTAATAGATGGTACACCAACGTCAATATGAACCTTCTCGAGTTGAGTGAGCATAGTGGTCCTTCGACTTGAGATACCACAGTGGGATAAATGAGTTATCCTCCACACTTTGATGGCAGTCACGTCACCGATCTTTTTAGATCAGACATCCACCTATTCGTTGGGTGTGGACTGATGCTCATGATATCCAGTGCGTATCAAGAGAGGTTCTGTCAGTCCTGTGTAAAGGGCATAGGCATCCGCACGTGTTTACGATCTAGTAAATCCATGGCCGTGGTATAACTTCGGAAATCAGCTCCGAGTGTTATTTAGAGATCGTAAATTGAAAGTCGACTATATTATACTGAACGGATTTGACGTTATCATCTATATCCCAAGTATAATATGGATAGCCTGTGACAGAGGGATTATACGTATGCAATGACCTCGACTTGCATAGTTTAGCGAGATTATCCATGGTTGTTATAATTCATGAGGGGGTGAATTACAGACACGAAATTGGAATTCGTGATGGATAAACCTGAACTTAGAGAGTCCCATAATATAAGTGTACTTGTTGAGCACTTGGGCAACTCGATATGAATAATACGGATTATTCATAATACTTCACCGGATTAAGTGAGTTAATTCAGATCGTTTAATCAGTTAAACGATAACACATGCATTAGGGGATTTTGTCCGATAATAATTATTGTGTATTTGTATAGGATATATAATACGATTAGATACACATTAATTATTCGTCAAATGAGATTTTGACACATGCCATTAATATATGTTTTTATTATTTATTGTAAATAAAAATACATATATAAAAATAATTACATTAATTGATTATTTGGATATTTAATTATTAAATATTTAAATGATTAATTAATAAACTTTTTTCCATAATTGTTATGGAATTTGTCCAATTATTATTGGTTTGTATGGCATGATTTGATTGGACTTTATTTGTCCAAATTTGATTTGTTAAAATAAAGTTCAATTTAATTAAATTTGATTTAATTTTCAAAATGACGAAATTACCCTTACTTTTCCATCAAAGTCGGTCATGCTTATTTTAAAGGGAAAATGTTTTTCCTCTTCATAACTTGGTCTCCATTGCCGTGAGCTTCATAAACAAAATGGGTCTCAAATTGTCTTGATGAATCCATGAAGATTTGAATGAAAAATCAAGAAAAAGTTTGAGACTTCAAGATATTAAGAGGTAATCTACTTAACCCTAAGCTAGGAAATTTGATTACTTATTTTCTTGATGATTTAGAAAGGTTCTAGGGTTTCTTAAAATCTGAAATTTTGGGGCTTTGTGGTTTGGTGGATGGATTATAAGTTATATTGCATATGTGAAGTAGTTTTGGAAGTAATTAGTGTAATTAGTTTCCAATTTGATCAATTGTTGATGAGTTGCTATTTTAGAGTGTTATGAACACTCTTGTGACACCTAGAATTGTTCTTGGGTTGTTCATATGTCGTGACTTGATTTGGTGTTTTTTATTAATTTGATTAATCTTGAAAATTTGGATTTATAGCATGAAAATTGTTAAATTTCGGTTTTGGATCAGATCTGATGAAACTAGAAATTTTGTGATGATATTGATATCATATGAATGTAATGGATGTGTTTTGGGAGTTGGAACAATTTCCGAAAAGTGTTTTGGAGTTGAAATAAGTGAAAACGGTGAAAAACGGTGTTACTTGGTGACTTTTGAGCCAACCGAGTGACGGTTGTTCAAACAGTGAGTTCGTCACTGTTCGAGCAGCCCATGAACTGCCCTAACACTATTGGGGCTGACCTGGGTAATGCCCATAAGTGTTGGGTGGTCGGTTCGGTCAAAAACGCATTTTAGGCCATTTTGCGAAAAAATATTTTTCGTAAAGGTTTTGCGAGGTTTCTTTTATATTTATGTCGTTATTTGATATTGAATAAATAGGTTTAGGTGAAATATGAATAAATTATTCATATTAGATATTGAATAATTTATTCGGTAATTTTGAAAAAATTTTAAATTACTATTTCGCCCGAACCGCGTGTAGGCACTGCATTTTTGCATTTTCCCTATGTAAGTCTATGATGAGGTCCGGGGCACTACCTCTTAAGTTGTGTAAGTCGTGGGAAATGGACGTCGGAAGGGAAGAGTCAGAAATTGACACCTTAGTGGATCTAATTCGCTTGTTTAGCTTCGGGTTCGTTTGTTGGACCTCCGTTTCAAACCATACACCAAGCCCACCAAAATAAGCCAAAGCCCACACCCAAACCCTAAAGCCACCAATCACAAAAAAAAAAACAATTCCATCAACAAAGCCACCAATCACAAAAAAAAAACACAAACAATTCCATCAACAAAGCCACCAATCACAATCACAAAACTCACATTAAACAATCCCCACGTAACAAAACACATAAGCTCATGCATGAATCACAAACAAAGACTAAACAATAAAACAATAAAAACGTGAAGAGTAAACAACAAAGGAACAAAACACAAAACTAAAAGACAAAACACATAAACCCATGCACCCCACGCCCTCTCTCTCACCAAACAATAAATAAACACTAAACAAACAAACAACAAGCACTAAACAAACAAACAACAAGCACAAACCAACAAATAAACCCATGCACCCTCCATGCACCTCACACCCATGCACCTCATTCATAAAACAAAATAACAAAGCACAAACATCAAACTACTCATGCAAACCCATACCATAACCCATAAACCGCCCATACCTCTCTCTCTCTTTCACTTCAAAAAAAACAATATAAACCCTTAGCCTCTCTCTCACTCGGCTATCCCTGATTTGGAAACATCAAAACCTTCGGCTTCTCTCTCCACTCACTCGGCCAACCCTCTCTCCCATCTCCAATCACTCTCGGCAATACTGCCTTTCATCAACACCTTCACGCCCTCATCCACAAACAGCCCCTGACCAGCCACCCCTCAACGTAAATCACACCCTCACGTAGCCAACTGCCCCATCATCAAACTGCCGAACCAAACCCCCAGCCATGCAGCCCCATGCATGCGTTAAACACAACAGTGAAGCAATCCCTTCTTCAGCCTAGCCAGCACGAAGCACACTCCCATCACTCACGGCAAGAAACAAGACACTCAAACACAGCCCATGATTCACGCCTAAAACCTCTCACTGCAAAGCCTCCTCTCACGTCCAAACCAGCTCAATCACACAACAAAAACACCAAAAACTCCCTAGACTCTCACGGCACTCTTCTAACTAATCACCCAACTTGCCATCTTCACGCCCCTCACACTCTCATTCACGTGAACCATCAGACCACATACCCCTATCTCCCTCTCCACACTCGGCATAATAAATCAAAATGGATAGAAACCTTAGCATCCACTCTCGGCCCTCTCTCTTATCTTCACAAAACGATTCACTCTAACGCATTTCCATTCACTCACGCCTGGAACACATAAACAGCCACTGCCCTTCACAACCCCATGCATGTAGCTCCCACGTGAAGACCACACATAACCGAGACAAAATCAAACCACAAAGCAGCCCCTCCACTAGCCAAAACACACAAATAAACAAATAACAAAAATAAAGGCCCCACCAGCCACTAAAGCCCAGCAAAGCCGAGACCAAACACTCAACATTGCCGAGAGTAACCAAACCCAGCCGACCAAAAAAACCCTTCATTAACAACCAAAATAGTCCCCAAAATATTACCCAAAAACAACGAGCGGAAACAGCGAGTGAAAACAGAGAATACCGTGACCAGAAACACCGTGAAACGGAGTAAAAACAGCAGCCCTAACAACGAAACAACAACGGAAAATGTTGAACCAGTAAACCGGAGGAGTTGCGGAGCATCAACCCTTCCGACGACCACGTACCACACTTCCGATAGACGACTAAATAGGTTAGACCTGAGGGCACCCCTTTTATTTATTATCCTTTATTTTTAGTTATTTTATTACTTTACTTCACATGAGTATTGTGGATTGGTGCATGATGTGATTTCCGGATGAACGGAATATGTGTTCTCTCTTGCGGTATATCAGATGGAAACCCGGACGTAAATTCCGTAGCCAAATCCAAATGGACGGTATTGCAGTTTGTACTTGGGTACAATACCACATACCACTTGAGAGACACACATGTTTCGTTTCATCCAATCTTGTGTTCGAGCATGACTTAGTTTATTATGTTATTTATTTTTTAAGCGTGATTTAGCCATTAGTACATTGTCTCTTTATGCATGATTTAGTTATTTTGTTTCACAATAGGAGTTTAATCTACGTTTATGTTTAGGTTGTTACTTATTTCTCGTATTTGATAATCCAACATGCCGATGAGATTCTTGTGTGATATCATATGTTTGCCGTTGTGATGTCTTACTATTAAAGCATGCAAACTTAGACATAGGATTTATCTTTATAAATGCGAACTAGATTTAGGTTATTCTTGGACATGTATGTTGTGTAGACTTAGTTAAATTATTGCACAAATCCGTTCATTACAAGTGGCATAAGTAAGGGACCATTCTGAACCCAACGGTTTGAGGTCTTCCCTTGCGAGGGGTGAGTGGTGAGTGTGGCCTTAAATCATTTTCCCGGTTAACATCGGGTGGCGACTCCATTTCATTCTCCGGTTTAGTCCCCCGCAGGCTATTCCATACTCCCTACTAGGCCACGAGCCTAGAACAGCGTCGTCCATTTCTGTGTCCTACAGTCTGGCGACTCCACTGGGGATAGAGAATCGGCCCTGAAATAATGTCTTGTAATGTTTGTGATTTGTGCTTTAATTAACCATGTCTACTGTGGGTTTAGGGAGTTTAATCAAAGGTGTTATTAAAGCTAGGTAATGGTTTAGTGTCTTCCTTCATGCACTACCTTTCTATAAGGAAAAGTTGCGAAGGCATCTAGATAATCATTACATGTAGCTCATTGTGGCAGACTAATTTGGAGGACTTGTTGTTTATTCCTTTCACTAAGGCGATAAGAGCTTAAGAGGCTTGGGTATTTAAGAGAGTTCGCTCCACCCTCCCTCTGGGGAATCTACAATAAGAAATCCATTTGACAGTTAGTCACATACCGTAACTCGTTGGCATGTACCGTAAGGTATAAAAAGGTGCGCTCACTTGGTCGCTTGAACCCTTGAGTGGGGAGTCCTAGTTGTAGGCAATCCTTCGTTGGCGGGAGCCTTTGTTTACATTCATTTAAACCTACGTGTGAACCATAATTGTACGACCAATAAAAATTATCTCTTTATGTTGTGTTTAAGGACCATTGTCATTTGGATTCAGTTGGACTTCTTGTCAAGAGATGTGAACTTGTTGGGCCATTTAAACTGGGACGAGTTCGTGTCCTTTGAAAATTGGGTCAAAAGTTTCTAAAATACCGATGGGCCATTTTATGTTTTGGCCTTTTATCATTTGAAGTTGTTTAGCCATGTATCGCAAAAATATAAACTTGTTGGGCCTTTTAAACTGGGACAAGTTTATACCGCGCAATAGTATGATTGAATGCTTTAAAATGATAATGGGCTAACTGGTATAAACATCTTGATAGGCTTGTATATCTCATGCATTACACGCATACATGCTACCATGCAGTTTTAAAAGACATCATAGATACCCGTTGGGTTAGGGAAGAGGGAAGACTTGTCAAGAGGTCAATAATAAATATGAGTGAGTCAGTCAACGAGGGATCCCGCCTGGATCGATTGGAGACCAAAGTAGCCAAAATTACTGAGCAGTTGCAAGTCTTGACTTATGCGGTGGCCAGTTTGACCATACCCCGTATAGCCAATAACATAAGGTTGTGCAACCATAACGGAAGGACTATTGGGGAACCTTCAAGGACCAAGCCCACTCCCTCCAAAGTTGTCCCTATCAGAAACAGACGATTCTTCAATCTTGGTAGATTTTTGTCAGAGGTATTTGAAGAGCTGAAAAGGCAAGGACTCCTAAATCCCTTAGAGCCTAAACCACTTCCAAACCATGTGCCACGCTACCTTAACCTGAACATTTACTGTTACCTCCACCAGCAAAGAGGCCATGAAACTATCGACTGCACCCGCCTTAGGCATGAAATCTAAAACCTCATTGATGCCCACAAAATACCCGACCCCGAAAAAGAGAAACCTAACACACGGAGAAACCTCATACCTCACTATCACACTGTCCCACCGCCTACTCACATGATCAACTCCGGCCTGCCCGATAGCCTTGTCTTCCAAACCCAAAACCACCAAACTTCTCGCATAGGGATACGGGACAACAGTAATAAAGGTGAAATGGAGCAGAGGAGGGATTTTTGGAAAAACTTCTCAGATAGTGACGAGACAGAGGTTGCAGAAAGAGGAAGTGAATGGGAAGAAGAACTACTGCAGTTGGAGAAGCTGATGGACGAAGGAAGCAAAAAGACGGGGGAAGACGAAATTGCAAATTATGGAGATGTTTGTTTCCCAGATCTTATTCAATTATGATAAGGACATTGACTTTGTCTACTTGTTCAAACCTTTTACTTAATAATAATAAAGACGTTCATTTCGCTTACTTACCCGAGTCTCTACCATTCAAAAAGAACAAGATAGTCATTCAGGAGTTGGCCTCTCAGTATGTGAGTTTGAAGTGAGAACTATACAAAAGACAAACGAATGGCATTCAGTTGAAGTGTTTAAGAAAAGAAGATGTTCGAAAGGTAATAGAAGCAGTACTGCCGGTGGAAGTTAAGATACAGTCCATGTGGGTTTTAACAGAAGCAGAACTACCTGAACAAGAATGGGCCGCACAGAGATTTGAACAGTTAGTACTACTGGATGAAAAGAGAATGAAGTCCTTGCATCACATGCAGATATGCCAGAAGGGATTGAAGCTGTATTTTGCTTGAAAAAGAAAAGACCAAGCAGTCACCCGAGGAACCAGCAAAAGACCTAACCCAACAGAATAGTAAATTCATTCATGCATGCATGCATACACGTAACGTATTTTTCATTCTTTTTGATATCGAGGCAAAGGAAAGCCAACCAGAAGCAACGATGGTACAATGTTATCAGTTTCAGGAATGAATCAGTATCAGTTTCGGGGAGGAATCCCAGGGTTGAGGCCCATATCAGTATGAGTTTCGAGAATGGACCCCGGGGGCGAAGCCCGCATTATCGGCAGTTGAAAGGAAGAATTCCATGGAGTGAAAAGAAAAGAAAAAAAAAGAAGTCTTTGATGGTTAAACATATGTCTGGTGATGAAATTGTTTGCTGTAGGGTGAAATCTTAGAAATGATAAGTGCGAGATGTGCTCTCATCCGGTATTCTGAGTAGTTGATCTCAGCTGGACTCGCAAGCACTTGATTACGGGATCTCAACAGTGGAAGCCTGAGTAGTTGGCAAGATGACTAGTTGAAGAGATGGTGGATCAGTGAATGACCGTTTGCCTGGATGTCCATCCTGGTTTACTTATGTTACGATATATGATATGGTTGGGAACAAAGAAAAGTCTCTGAAAAGAAAAGAAAAAAAAATAGACCGCCTATAACCGATAAGCGTGAAGCTACCCATCGGCGAGTATTAGGACCACCATGAGGAGAAATGCTACCTTAAAGGGTAGGTGTGTTAAAGAAAGAAAAAGAAAAAAAAAAGAAAAAAAAAAAAAAGAAAAAAAAAAGAAAAAGAAAGTTCAAAATGAAAAGAAAGAGACAAAAAGAAAAAGAAGAAAATCATATCATGTTGAGTACGAGGAAGTAATCACAGAGTATGATCAAGACATCTAGATTGGTTAGACCCACTGATCCGATTCATCGAGTTGGCTTACTTAAGGATTAAGCTGCGAAAGAGCCTTGGCACACACACATTAGGAGTCTAGTTCAGATCACCCATTCAGACGATCGGAGTTGAGTGTATTAAGTACTTTGAAGGTTCTCTGGTTTCGACGCGAAGCATCCGTTGAGGACGAAAATATGTTTAGCTATCAGGATTATCTCGAGAGAGGCAATACAATATGTTGAAATGAAACATCAGCATCAGTATCAATTCTGGCCGGGTATGGCACTCTGGGGGCGAGGCCCACATCATTATCAGTATCAGTTTTTCCGGGTATGGCACTCTGGGGGCGAGGCCCACATTATTATTAGTATAAGTTTTGCCGGGTATGGCGCTCCGGGTATGGAGATATCAGTTTCAGTTTTGCCGGGTATGGCGCTCCAGGTATGGAGACATCAGTATCAGTTTTGGGGATGAGTCCCAGGGTTGAGGCCCGCGTCGTCAGTATTAGTTTTGGGGATGAATCCCGGGGGCGAGGCCCACATCAGCCTCGATATCAGATTTGGAAATGAATCCCAGGGTCGAGGCCCACATCATCAGAGTTTTGGAATGAATCCGAGAATGAATCTCAGTTTTGGAATGAATCCGAGAATGAATCTCAGTTTTGGAATGAATCCGGGAATGGATCTCAGTTTTGGAATGAATCCAGGAATGGATCTCAGTTTTGGAATGAATCCGAGAATGGATCTCAGTTTTGGAATGAATCTGGGAATGGATCTCAGTTTTGGAATGAATCCGGGAATGAATCTCAGTTTTGGAATGAATCCGGGAATGAATCTCAGTTTTGGAATGAATTTGGGAATGAATCTCAGTTTTGGAATGAATCCGGGAATGAATCTCAGTTTTGGAATGAATCCGGGAATGAATCTCAGTTTTGGAATGAATCCGGGAATGAATCTCAGTTTTGGAATGAATCCGAGAATGAATCCCAGGGTCGAGGCCCACATCGGAATAAATCCGGGAATGATTCCCAGGGTCGAGGCCCACTTCACCAACAGTTACGGGAATGAATCCTAGGGTCGAGGCCCACTTCACCAACAGTTTTGGGAATGAATCCCAAGGTCGAGGCCCACTTTATCAACTCGGTTCGAAAATGGACCACCTCTCATACAGCACAGTTCGGGGATGAACCATCGCATCACAGCATCAGTTTTGTTGGGTATGGCACTCCGGCTATGGAGATATTTCAGCGACGCCTCGGGTATGGGGTTTAGTATGCCAGGTACGACACTCCGAGTATGGAGATATCATTGTGATACTCTAGGTATGAAGACGCAATCGCGACACCTCAGGTATGGGGTTTAGCATGTCGGGTATGGCACTCCGGGAATGGAGACACTACTGCGACACTCTGGGTATGGAGACACAACCGTGACACCTCAGTTATGGGGTTTAGCATGCCGGGCATGGCACTCCGGGTATGGAGACACTACTGCGACACTCTGGGTATGGAGACACAATCGTGACACCTCGGGTATGGGGTTTAGCAGGCCGGGTATGGAGACACAACCGCGACACGCTGGGTATGGAGATGCAACTGCGACACCTCAGGGAATGGGGTTTAACACGCTGGGTATGGCACAACCAAATCAACACCGTTCGAAGCAACAAGCAAGTTAGGTGGCACCTGGCGAGCCAGGTAAGTAAAAATGCATTGCATAAACTTTGATAGAACTGTCATTGTCACACACTACACAAGTTCCATCAAAGTGGGGGCGACTGTAGGCACTGTATTTTTGCATGTAAGTCCCGATGATGAGTCTCGTACTGAGGCACTACCTCTTAAGTTGTGGAAGTCGCGGGAAATGGACGTTGGAAGGGAAGAGTCGGAAATTGACACCTTAGTGGATCTAATTGGCTTGTTTAGCTTCGGGTTCGCTTGTTGGACCTCTGTTTCAAACCATACACCAAGCCCACCAAAATAAGCAAAAGTCCACACCCAAACCCTAAAGCCACCAATCACAAAACAAAACAATTCCATCAACAAAGCCACCAATCACAAAAAAACACAAACAATTCCATCAACAAAGCCACCAATCACAAACACAAAACTCATATTAAACAATCCCCACGTAACAAAACACATAAGCCCATGCATGAATCACAAACAAAGACTAAACAATAAAGCAATAAAAACGTGAAGACTAAACAACAAAGGAATAAAACACAAAACTAAAAGACAACACATAAACCCATGCACCCCACGCCCTCTCTCTCACCAAACAATAAACAAACACTAAACAAACAAACAACAAGCACAAACCAACAAATAAACCCATGCACCCTCCATGCACCTCACACCCATGCACCTCATTCATAAAACAAAACAACAAAGCACAAACATCAAACTACTCATGCAAACCCATACCATAACCCATAAACCACCCATACCTCTCTCTCTCTTTCACTTCAAAAAAAAAACAATATAAACCCTTAGCCTCTCTCTCACTCGGCTCTCCCTGATTCGGAAACATCAAAACATTCAGCTTCTCTCTCCACTCACTCGGCCAACCCTCTCTCCCATCTCCAATCACTCTCGGCAATACTGCCTTTCATCAACACCTTCACGCCCTTATCCACAAACAGCCCCTGACTAGCCACCTCTCAACGCAAATCACACCCTCACGTAGCCAACTACCCTATCATCAAACTGCCGAACCAAACCCCCAGCCATGCAGCCCCATGCATGCGTTAAACACAACAGTGAAACAGTCCCTTCTTCAACCTAGCCAGCACACAACACACTCACATTACTCATGGTAAGAAATAAGACACTCAAACACAGCCTCTGGTTCATGCCTAAGACCCATCACTGCAAAGCCTCCTCTCACGCCCAAACTTGCTCAATCACACAACAAACACACCAAAAACTCCCTAGACTCTCACGGCACTCTTCTAACTGATCACCCACCTTGCCACCTTCACACCCCTCACACTCTCATTCACGTGAACCATCAGACCACATACCATTATCTCTATCTCCACACTCGGCACAAAAAATCAAAAGAGATAGAAACCCTAGCATCCACTCTCGGCCCTTTCTCTCATCTTCACAAAACTCTTCACTCTAACGCATTGTCATTCACTCACGTCTGGAACACATAAACAGCCACTGCCCTTCACAACCCCATGCATGCAGCTCCCAGTAAAGACCACACATAACCGAGACAAAATCAAACCATAAAGCAGCTCCTCCACTAGCCAAAACACACAAATAAACAAATAACAAAAATAAAGGCCCCACCAGCCACTAAAGCCCAGCAAAGCCGAGACCAAACACCCAACACTACCGAGAGTAACCAAACCCAGCCGACCAAAACAGCCCATCATTAACACCCAAAACAGTCCCCAAAATATTACCCAAAAATAGCGAGCGGGAACAGTGAGTGAAAACAGAGAATACCGCGACCAGAAACACCATGAAACAGAGTAAAAACAGCAGCCCTAACAGCGAAACAGCGAAGGAAAATTTTGAACTAGTGAACCAGACGAGTTGCGGAGCATCAACCCTTTCGACGACCACGTACCACACTTCCGATAGACGACTAAAGAGGTTAGACCTGAGGGCACCCCTTTTATTTATTATCCTTTATTTTTAGTTATTTTATTACTTTATTTCGCATGAGTATTGTGGATTGGTGCATGATGTGATTTCCGGATGAACGGAATATGTGTTCTCTCTTGCGGTATATCGGATGGAAACCCAGACGTAAATTCCGTAGCCGAATCCGAATGGATGGTATTGCGGTTTGCACTCGGGATACAATGCCACGTACCACTTGAGAGACGCACAAGTTTCGTTTCATCCAACCTTGTGTTCGAGCATGACTTAGTTTAGTATGTTATTTATTTTTTAAGCTTGATTTAGCCGTTAGTAAATTGTCTCTTTATGCATGATTTAGTTATTTTCTTTCGCAATAGGAGTTTAATCTACGTTTATGTTTAGGTTGTTACTTATTTCTCGTATTTGATAATCCAACATGCCGATGAGATTCTTGTGTGATATCGTATGTTTGCCGTTGTGATGTCTTACTTTTAAAGCATGCAAACTTAGACATAGGATTTATCTTTATAAATGCGAACTAGATTTAGGTTATTCTTGGACATGTATGTTTTGTAGACTTAGTTAAATTATTGCACAAATCCGTTCATTACAAGTGGCATAAGTAAGGGACCATTTCGAACCCAATGGTTTAAGGTCTTCCCTTGCGAGGGGTGAGTGCTGTCTTAAATTATTTTCCCGGTTCATACCGGGTGGCGACTCCATTTCATTCTCCGGTTTAGTCCCCCACGGGCTATTCCATACTCCCGACTAGGCCACGAGCCTAGAACAGCGTCGTCCATTTCTGTGTCCTACATCGCGCTTCTTCCGTGCCCTTCGCCCAAAACCCCAACAAAAATGGTATCAGAGCAGGTCTGATGCTTCATCCATTACATTATTAATGCTTGATATTAGATATTTAATCCAATTTTAATGTTCGCACATGCTTGTAATATATATGTGTTTCTTGACTTTTTGATTCTACGCTAATAGAAAATGTAACGGAAATTTAATCGTTAAATTAAGTTATATTTTCTATAGGTAGAATTGAATTGTTTAGAAAATGATTTAGATTAAAATTCTGCATTTGATGTAGAGTATAGCTTCTTGAGGAAAATCTCCGCTTAGAAATATGGCTGTAAAGTAACGTGTATTGGATACATGTTTCTTGGTCCGTCTTGTCAGTACGGTTTATGGGTATCTTTCTATAACTTTATCCGAGATCGTGCCAAAGCTGTGAGGGTGTAGGTAATAGAATTATTATCCAAACCGGTTGTATATTGATACTGGACAAATTCAAGTGAAAGTTGAAATCATGAACAAGTGAAGCCTTGATATGCCTCCTTGTGAACGTGCCAAAGCTGTCATAACGAGAAACGGTCAGGACCAAAATCAGGAGTCACTGGTGAGTGATTGACAATGAGTTGTCAACCTAATGAATATCCGTAGGCGAGATCGTGCCAAAACTGTGAGTCAAAATATATTCATGGGATCCTACTCTCACTATGGAATTCGATTTAATTATTGAATTCCCGTTGTCCGTTGGGGATTACGGTATGACATAAAGTAGTGGGAGACACTACTAGGTTTAAAATCCATAACTTAAGCCGTGTGTAATATTATTGGAAAATTCTGCTTTGTTTTCCTTTCATTCTATTTTGTTTATAGATTTATACCTCTAATCCACTGCATTTATATTTCTTGAATATATATTTTCTGACTTTACTTATGGTTGCGTAATTCTAGAATAGGTTCTAGAAAGACAGTAGACTTAGATATTGTTAGATTAGTTGAAACCATCGGGAAATGTTGTTCCGATTTTCTTGAAAATCAAGATGGTTTGTGACTTAGTTTCTAAGTCGCGATTAGGTAATCTAAAAAGATATCTGTTTATGATGTAGTTATCTAGTTAATATAGTTTCTTGTGCAGTAAGAATTGACACGAATCAGTTCATGTCTTGAGATTAAGAAAACCCATTTAGTATTTGTTTATCTTTAATGATGTTTCTTGGTTTTTAGTGACTTTTAGAAGTCACGTGTCTGACACAGTTTGCTAATCAATTATTTGCAATTGTTGTGAATAATTGAACGCAAATTATAAAGCTAAGAAATGAGATGTGTATAGTTGTGTATAAAGAATATTGATTCTCATAATACGATGACTATAAGTATTGGATACTAGATCTCTCGTCTAGTTAATTAAAATAATGTTTAATGATTGTTTTGATATTTGATATCAGAACTTGTGACTATTGGATAGTTACTTATTCTGTATAAACAGTCGTTACATATTTTAAGACGACTAGTAGTGTCATTAATGAAAGATAAACATTAAGAAAATATTCGGTAAAATAAATAACTTAGAACTATATTTTATGAGATTTTATCATAAAAGCATCAAATGTTTATTCCTTATGGTAAAGAATGGTCTGATATGAGATCACACCACATATCCTTATCCATTTAATGAATATTGTATTCAGGTTGTGATTAAATCTCATTTAACTGATGATTGTCATTGGACCACCGATTTATTAAACTAATACATTGGATGTGTGTAGTTTAATGAATTATAAATTGCCTTGTATAGTTTTCTTTGCTTCGTAACTCAGTTAATGAATTGTCATGACTTAGTTACATGTTTCTTATAGAGAACATGTTGAACGTCTTGAATTGTTCAAGAACTGTCAATATGTTTCTAATGAAACTCGGATAGAATATTTTGAATAGTTCAAAGATATTTTATTTGTAGTGTTGAAAACTGTATCTTTAGAAATTCATTGCGCATCTTTGAATTGTTCGAAGATGTTTGATATGATCAAACGCATGAATTTAAGGCAATTAGTTCTAAAGCTATTTAATGAATTTAATTCTTACTCAATATTAAACTTCTGCAGTTCCATTTTGATGGAATTGGTCAGTGGGAGTTATTGAATCTTATATGATTTGATTCATTGATATTGAGTGTTACCGAATTGGTTTTCAATACTCTTGGGGTTATACTCCAGTAACACTATTTCGTCTCTTTAATTTAGGTTCCATTCATTTCTACAGTTACATATATGATATGTATAGGTAGAAAATTTGAATCTTGAAAATTTTGAGATTTGAAACTTTCTTTTGTATAATGGTTATATAATTGAAAGTACTTGTGCCTCGGAGGTACGAGTGGAAGGTTTATCATTTATTCTATTTAATGGAATATTGTATTCTATTTGATAGAATATCTTTTCTACGATCCCAAGTAATAAAATTATTTTTGTTACTTGGTGGTTCACATTGGATGTTGACGATTGCAGAAAATACTTGACTTATTAAGTTAAATGTGAGAATGATAAACGGTAATGGAACTACATAATTAATAAGATGATCAGACAAATAGACATCCTCCGTATAATTTCAATAGGATGTCAGAATCATTTACAAATTATTTGATACTTAATGATTATGTTGTTTTCTTATCGAAGAAAATTGTCCTATAACTTATAGTGGGAGCGATATTTGATATCGATTTTGGAAATTACCATTGAACCATAAATCTAAGATTGTTCATTGATTACTACGATCAAGTTTAGAACTTCATTAGGCTTTCGTTATGAATAGTTCATAAAATGTGCAAATTATTTGCACAGCAAAAGCAAAGTGAGCTTGATAAAGGTTTGACCTTTATAGTATGACAGTGAGAAAGGTTTTGCTCAGTGATCTATTGTAGATTCTGAGAAAACTTGTCTCTAGTTGCACTAATTGAACAATTAAGGATCTGTTGGTTAATGTTGATATTAAACTATGTATTTTAGCTAAAGAATGTAAAGTGGCGTTCTTGAGTGATTTCTTCGAATAAGAGATCTGTTGTGATTTCTTTGTTTGAAGAAGTTCATTCTGGAATGGCCCTAGAGTTTGTATTCTGCTAAGATCACAATTTGATATACTAGCTTATGGAGCCTATTGTAGACTCGGATAAGCTTTCCGGAAATCTGTGTTCTCTGATTTTGATATCAGTCTGATTGTCTGGTTTTATCGAAGTATAGAGAATACGTATTTGTCAGTAGGGTCAGTGGGAGCGTACAAATTTCTTTCTAGTGTTATATATCCTAAGTCTTATTTTCTCCATGAAAGCAGTGGGAGTAGTCTCTGTTATATTTGATATAAATTTTTATATAAGATATAAAACTAAGAGACTTGTGAGATACTCCCATTTGTCGCGTATTAGATATGATCTAATAAAGGACACAATAAAACTATCTGTATGACAGTTAGTATAACTGTTTGACAATTAACGTGTCTTTTATGTATATAGTATTCATCTTTCGTAAATGATGATTCTTTTGTCGAAAGTTAGATTGATTGGAATGTCTAGTCAATATTATGCATCATAGGATGATGTCGTAATGAATACTGTATTATATGCGATTATATATATCAATTTAATTGTAACTGTTATGAGTTATGTTTATATGCAATAGACCATAAGATGTGTCTTGATACATGTTCTTTGTGATCTTTGAGATATTAAGAACAAGTTTCTTATTCATGGAGAATTTAGGCTGCAACCATAAGGTCCAATTAGTTTTGATTGTAATTATGACATTAGATGGTATATGGCATATAAATCAAAAAAGGTGCAGTGGTAGTGTCACCGTTGATTCTACTGAACTAGTGGAATCAGTTGCGACTTATGAAGTATTGACTTATGAAGTTGCATAGTGACTCATTAGATTAGAAGTTTTTATATTAGTGTAGTGCTTGCAGTTGTCTTATAGTATTTGGATTTGATTTCTAAATACATAGACAACTTAATAGCTATAGCACAATACTGATATTGCATCTGAGTCATATTGTTGTTGAATTTGGATTCTAAAAAATATGAATGATGCTGGCTAACAAAAACAGTTGGGTTTGTTGGACAGACTCGATTTATTAAAAGCGGACTTACTTGTTGCTGCCTACCTCTTGAGTGCTAGGTGAGCTCCTGAGGGCCATGAGTATGTGATACATATTGAGATGTGTATATGATACCGTGGATTGGCACTAGAGCAAGTGGGAGAAATTGTTAGGGTTGGAGCTCGAAGTGCCAATCCAGATCGTATTTATGTCTGATTCATTAATACGAGCAATATCATTTTCCATAATATTACTAATTTAATGGTAACACCCTTGTCTTTTATACACTTATTCGATCTAATTACGATTAGATATCTGATTATGATTAGATCGAAACTAAATCTGGTTTAGTGATACATTTATATTAGACAAAGACCCCAGGATTTACAGTATAGTACGCAATTACAACTAAGTTTATAATTGACATTGGGAAATGCACTATTAGTTGTATATCCTTAAATAAAGTTCTTGGTCAAGATTTGCTAACACGGGTCGGTTAGTAAAATCCGCTGAGACCAGTACATGTCGTATATCGTGACTTGGTCCGATGGTTTATCCCAGTGAACCATGAGTCTCGGGAGACTCATATAGACATGTAGGTGTTTATTTGATAAGACACTGAACGACTCACTGAAGGTTTCCTAATAGATGGTACACCAACGTCAATAGGAACCTTCTCGAGTTGAGCGAGCAAAGTGGTCATTCGACTTGAGATACCACAGCCTCCACACTTTGATGGCGGTCACGTCACCGATCTATTTAGATCAGGCCTCTGCTTGTTCGTTGGATGTGGAGTGATGCTCATGATATCCAGTGCGTATCAAGAGAGGATCCGTCAGTCCTGTGTACAGGGCATAGGCATCCAAACGTGTTTACGATCTAATAAATCCATGGTCGTGGTATAACTTCGGAAATCAGTTCCGAATGTTATTTAGAGATCGTAAATTGAAAGTCAACTATATTATACCGAACGGATTTGACTTTATCATCTATATCCCAGGTATAATATGGATAGCCTGTGACTGAGGGATTATAAGTATGCAATGATCTCGGCTTGCATAGTTTAGAGAGATTATCTGTGGTCATCATAATTCATGAGTGGGTGAATTACAGACACGAAATTGAATTTCGTGACGGATAAACCTGAACTTAGAGAGTTCCACAATATTAAGTGTACTCGTTGAGAACTTGGGCAACTCGATAGGAATAATACGGATTATTCATAATACTTCACCGGATTAAGTGAGTTAATTCGGATCGTTTAATCGGTTAAACGATAACACATGCATTATGAGATTTTGTCCAATAATAATTATTATGTATTTGTATATGATACATAATATGATTAGACACACATTAATTATTCGTCAAATGAAATTTTGACACATGCCATTAATATATGTTTTTATTATTTATTGTAAATAAAAATACATATATAAAAATAATTACATTAATTGATTATTTGGATATTTAATTGTTAAATATTTAAATGATTAATTAATAAACTTTTTCCATAATTGTTATGGAATTTGTCCAATTATTATTGGTTTGTTTGGCATGATTTGATTGGACTTTATTTGTCCAAATTTGATTTGTTGAAATAAAGTTCAATTTAATTAAATTTGATTTAATTTCAAAATGATAAAATTGCCCTTACTTTTCCATCAAAGTCGGTCATGCTTATTTTAAAGGGAAAATGTTTTTCTTCTTCATAACTTGGTCTCCATTGCCGTGAGCTTCATAAACAAAATGGGTCTCAAATTGTCTTGATGAATCCATGAAGATTTGAAGGAAAAATCAAGAAAAAGTTTGGGATTTTAAGATATTAAGAGGTAATCTACTTAACCCTAAGCTAGGAAGTTTGATTTCTTATTTTCTTGATGATTTAGAAAGGTTTTAGGGTTCCTTCAAATCTGAAATTTTGGGGCTTTGTGGTTTGGTGGATGGATTAGAAGTTATATTGCATATGTGAAGTAGTTTTGGAAGTAATTAGTGTAATTAGTTTCCAATTTGATCAATTGTTGACGAGTTTCTATTCTAGAGTGTTATGACCACTCTTGTAACACCTAGAATTTTTCTTGGGCATATGTGGTGACTTGATTTGGTATATTTTATTAATTTGATTAATCTTGAAAATTTGGATTTAAAGCATGAAAATTATTAAATTTCGATTTTGGATCAGATTTGATGAAACTGGAAATTTTGTGATGATTTTGATGTCATATGAATGTAATGGATGTGTTTTGGGAGTTGGAACAATTTCCGGAAAGTATTTCGGAGTTGAAATAAGTGAAAACGGTGAAAAAAGGTGTTACCGGGTGACTTTTGAGCCAACCGGGTGACGGCTGTCCAAATAGTGAGTTCGTCACTGTTCAGGTAGCCCATGAACTGCCCTAACACTATTGGGGCTGACCTGGGCAGTCCCCATAAGTGTTGGGTGGTCGGTTCGGTCAAAAACGCGTTTTAGGCCATTTTGCGAAAAAAACGTTTTTCGTAAAAGTTTCGCGAGGTTTCTTTTATATTTATGTCGTTATTTGATATCAAATAAATAGTTTTAGGTGAAATATGAATAAATTATTCATATTAGATATTGAATAATTTATTCGGTAATTTTGAAAAAGTTTTAAATTACGATTTCGCCCGAATCGCGCTTCCGCCGCGCCCTTCGCCCAAAACCCCAACAAAGGGTTGATTCGTTACTTGAACGGTTAGAGCGCTCGAGTCTTTATATTACAAATAGAAAGATTAACATTCATAATTATTATGAATAAATCATTCATTAGAATCAATGGTACTTAAGTTAAAAATAATTAGAGGGGTATAACATAAATTCTGACACGGCTCTAATTTTGAGATACTCGTTAATGGCCAATCCGTATGTAATGACTATATCGATGGACACTGACGTGGTTCGAATTATATTATCTATCGACAACAATGAGAGTGCATCTTTAGTTTTATAATAAATGATTAGATGATAATTATTTATTATTATTTAGTAAATTATATTATATAATTTAATAAAGGTTGATATTTTTGTATTTCCAAAAATAGGTTATTGGAAAACTTTAGTTGGTTTTGGATGTTACACCTTTTAAAATGTGATAGCATATTTATTTTTGTAACATCTTTTTCATTAAGGAAATTAAAAATTTGTTGTTACAAAATTTTGACAAAAATACTAGGGTGGCTGATTATTGTTATATAGGGAGGAGAAGGGTTTGTTTTATTTTGGAAATAAAAACCTAGGTATATAAAGAAATTTAGATTTTCTTTTTGCCTAACCTAAGCTATTCTAACCCTAGCCATCGTTTCTTATTCTTTGTAATCTCTCAAGAGATGAGAAAAGAAAAAAGAAGAACAAAGAAAAACCAAAAGCAAAATTTGTGTGACATTTTAATCTCTAAAAAGTTTAGAGATTTGTTTGTGAATATATCCCACTTTATTTTCTGTTGGTAACGAGATATAGCACGGAAGGCTATTTGATATCGAAAAAAATTCATCATCTTCTCCTTCTCAATACATCACACGGTAGTGAGCAATTTTCTGCTCACTGTCGCATATTACTTTGTGTAACAGGGCTCAGTTCGAATTATTTTTAATCCATAAATATTGGGGAACATTTATGGATATTTTAAGACTATATTGGGGCTGTTTTTAACTGAAAAATTAGACATGAAACACAATAACAATTCATGCATAAAGGGGCTGATTTGGGCAGTGAGTTGGGCATGATTTCGGGTCCAAAATAGTCTAGATCCGATCCGTTGTTGCGGGGCTGTTCCTGGGCTAAAATTTTATTCAAAATAGAAGTAAAATTTCAGTGAAAGAGCTGATAACATTCGGCTGCAAAAGGGGAAGGGCAGAAAAAATTTTCAAGTTCGATCTCGAGTGCCTAACGTGTTTCCGCTGCACTAGGAAAGTGATTCCTACAATTGGCATCAAGAGCGAGGTTGAAAATTATTCTTAACCCTTCTCTTTTTCATTTAAAGTTACTGTTTTTATTTTTTTATATGAGATATAAATAATTATATGCATGTTTAGATGAGTAGACACAAAATAATATTCATAAGATGAATGGTTATTGTTGATTTATGTGATGAATGGTTTTTGCATTTATCGTAAAAAAAAAATTCCGGCTCTTATTTTTATGTTGGTTTTGGTTTTGGGATGTAAGGCCATAAGGCCAATTTTTACAAATGTTGTAAATTAATTTTCCTATGTAAAATTTCATTTTTTGTAATTTGGAGTACCAAAGTCACAAAAGGAGCCAACACCACCATGGAGCAAGATTTGAAGACAAATGGATACTTTGGGAATTTTATTTACTAATTAGATTACTGTAAGAAAGATAAGAGCCCGGTCAATGCAAAATTATTTTTTATGTTGTAAGTATGTTTAATTCGAAATGTTTGAATAGCATGTCATGTAGCTTAGGGTGCCTACTCTTGCATTTTCATATGCCATAACATGTTTTGGATGCATGAATATTCTAGACATAAAATATGATTTTATATAATTTAAAATGGTTAAATTGGAATATGGTATGCATGAAAAATGATTAATGAGATTAATTGATTTTATGGTTTAAAATTTGAAATTCTAAAATAATGGGCTTAATAAATGAATCATGAATTCCATTGGTAAATTCCATAGCCGATTCTGAATGGACGGTAATGTGGTCTGCATTCAGGATACAACTCCACATACCATAGGATTTTATAACGCGCTTAAATTAATTAAATGGTTTAATTATAATTTTGACCACTTTAGAATTTTATTTTAAACTTGTTAGTGTTCCAATATTTTAAGAGTTAAAATATATTATGACATTAAAAATAGCTTAATAAATTAGTTTAATTGAGTAAAATAATTAATATAGACTAATACATATTAGTGGATTAAATTTTTAGAGTTAAAATTTATAAGGTCACTAATAGTGCACTAGTGTAAATAAGAGTTATGTTTTAGCCGCCATAAATTTATTCACATTAGTAAATTAAAATATTAGATATTTTAAAATAGTAACCTTAAATTTAAAATAGTGAGTGGGAGAGGGATATACGATAATATATCCCACGATCTCCGTTGTTAGTCCGAAAACGTGAGATTCAAAATACGCCTCAAGATGAATTTGTTTTCATCGCCCTACGGATGGTGTCCATTTTGGGTCAATATCAAGTTTTGATTCCAAGAGAATAGGGACTCTAGATGTATCTGGTGAATTGACCTACCTTGCGGTGGCACTTGATTTGTTAAGTCCAAGGGTTTCGAAATAATAGGTCACACTCACAAATGATTGATTAAATATTAATTTAAATTCCTTAATCAAATCAAATGGTGGTTGGTTAATATAGGAATAAGACTTATTCTCATATATTAATCAATTGAGATTGTCTCGATCTATCATGCAAATACTTGACCTACCCTACGACGGCACTTATTTGTGGGATGTTAGATTTATGTGGCATAGGAATTCTCTTAGGTTTCAAATTCATTATTCATGGTTCATGCATCATGTTTAATTTTATACCTAAATGATTGATAATTTTAATATGTGATTAATGAATTTGCATGTTTACTTTATTTTTTTCAGCCAAGGTTTCTCCAATATTTTCCATTCTCTCTAATGATAAATTAACGGGAGAAAATTATGTAAAATGGAAAAGTAACATGAACGCCATTATGGTCTGTTAAGACCTAAAGTTTGTCCTGACGGAGGAGTGTCCTCCTGAGCCGGCCAGAAACTCTGGCCAAGCAGTGCGCGATACTTATCAGAAATGGTTTGTGGCTAATGAGAAGGCTCGTTGCTACTTGCTAGCTGGGATGTCTGAGGTTCTTGC
>SKCR01005959.1:0-76473 GCA_019454045.1 Zanthoxylum bungeanum | reverse complement strand
TTGGTATATGGTTTTTAGATTTTAGAAATAAAAACAAGTCAACACAATTTTCACTCTTCTTCCACTCTCCCTCTCTTGGATTTGGTTTGGCCGAAACTCACCAAGAACAAAGAATAAATTATTGCAATTTTTCAAGTGCTAGCGCACATCAAAGAATCATACTAAGGTGTTAGGGAAACTTTTCCCATTGAGCTTGGAATCAAAGATAAAGCTTGGAGCTTGATACACAACTTTGGAGGAGCTTGATACACAACTTTGGAGGAGCTTGGAACAACATCAAAGAGAGCAAAATTTTTGAACTCTACACATCCTACAACCGATCAAAGTGAGTATATTTCCGATATACTTCTTTCCGTATTCACATGATTTTATGCTTAATATGATCTTGGTTTGACCTTAGAAACCAAACAGATACTTGCTTCAGTCCATAAATAGACATTTGCAGCTTGTAAACCTTTTGCTATTGACCTTAGATAACTAATCTCTCTGGTTGCACCGTATTGATGCTCTCATCAAGACTAGCATTCAAGAATGGCATCTTGACACCCATTTTCCATTTCTTATATTCACAATATGTGGCAATCGATAAAAGAGTGTGAATAGATTTTAGCATGGCTAATGGCGAGAAAGTCTCCTCATAGTTGACTTCCTCTTACTAGGTATGACCCTAGGCCACTAACCTAGCTTTGAAGGTCTGTACCTTCCCATATATTCATCTTTTCTTCTGATAGGTCCACTTGCAGCCTATAGGTTTTGTCCTATCAGGCTGGCCTACAAGATCCCAGATTGCGTTGGAGTACATGGACTCCATCTCGAGATTCATGACTTTGAGCCATTCCTTTTTATCAGGATCATTCATTGCACTACGATAGCTCAATAGATGTATCATTATTGGAGGTGACAATTCTTGCCTTTCCAAATCCTAGATAGCTATCAGGTTGTCGCACAACCCTCTCACTACGTCTAGGAGGTAGACTCTCCTAAAATTACTGCATCTGACACTCAGATGTCAAAGGTGTTACATTATTATAATTGTCAACAACTATTGTTGATCATGCATTGGTCTAACCATAAAGTAACTCCTTCAGTACCAATTTACTACGAGGTATGAATTCTCTCATATAGTCCTCGTCAAAAATTTTTTGTTCTCTTCATAACTATAATATAATTCATCCATAGTTTCACTGTCAATAAACATTGATCTCATCATGTCTACTATGGTTTGCTTTCTCATTTCTGCAACACCATTCTGATGTGGTGTTCCAAGTGTTATGAGTTGAGATATTATCCCATGCTCAACTAAGAACTCCTCAAATTCATTGTCGAGGTATTCTCCTCCACGATCTGATCATAGAATTTTGGTATATTTACCTAATCGGTTCCCAACCTTAGCACAATACTCCTTGAACTTTTCAAAGGTACTTGATTTATGCTGCATTAGGTAAACATGCACATATATAGAATAATCATCAACAAATATGACGAAATATTCATAATCACTTAGTCATTAATTGGCTCTTAGCCCTTTTCAAATAAAAGGTCTATTGGCCATATTACCTTCTAGACTAGATTCATAGACCGGTAAGTTGTGATCCTTTAACTGACTTAAAGATCCACTTTCTACTAATCAGTTTATCTTGTCAAGGTAAATATTGCCAAGTTAGAGATGTTATAGATATGTGTTATTGTGAGAAATCAATTGCCAATTAGTTTTAGGTTTTTCAATCTTAAACACCTCAGTGTTGAGCAGTGAGTTATGTGTTAACAATCTTAACACATACAAGTTATCTTCTAGTTTCCTTTGCATATAGGTAATCCATTTTTGAAATAATAATTATTATTATTAAATAAAATGGAAACCATCATGCAATAGTTTTGAAACAGAAATCAAATTTCTGCAATAAAATGGGAATAAACAATAATTTGTTTAAATTCAAATAACATTTATTAAATGATTATCTAATAGTCATTAATATAAAACAATATATTAAACACTTTAATATATAATTTCAAGGTATGACATTATATAATTATTGATCAAATTAATAATTATATCAATAAATAATTCTCAATTATTTATCATTTTTCAATTGAGTTCATAATTAGACCATCCAATTATTCCATGGATTCCTATAGTGTAACGAGCTAACACGGGGACCAAATGGACCTACAATTCTAAGGTCCAAAAATCTCCAACAATAAAGGCTAATGGTTTGGGAGTCAGTGACCCAAATCTCGTGATAAATCATTAGCAATCAAGAATTACAAAGTATGACAACAACGCATGCAGAGAATATATACTAATTCTGATAGGAATTAGTTAATGAATTGATTATGAGCATATAAAGAGTATTTGGATTTGACCAAAAAAAGTGTACATTTAATAAAGAGAAAGTAATCATTTTATATTTATAATTTCATTAATCCCTTGATTTAACACATTTGAGAAATAATAATTAAATTTATGTTTTATATATTTTTATTGTGATTATTATTTCTTATACATGTGAAATAATACTTTGGATGCAAAATTAGAAAATGGACGTGACATTTGGATTTTGTAAGCCAAAAACTTAAAAGGGCGTTCTAACAGTGTACAATTTAGAAAATTTTAAATTTACGTAATTTTTTTATTTTGGCCATAACGTCTTACTCCGATATCAGATTGAGACGATGCCAGCTTCAGATGAAAGAAGACACAAATATCTACAACTTTGATGTTTATAAGATTTTCTAGTTCTGAAGTTTTAAAGATCGAAATTTATGAAAAATCCAAAGTGTGTTATATGTAATTATTCAAGAAAAAAAAGAAAAAATAAAAAATAAATATGACTAATCCACCTTTCGGTGGATTGGCCCATTATTCGACAAATTTGCATTGCATTATTAAATGCAATGCAAATTTGTCAAAGAATGAGCTACTCTACACCTCATTTCCTCAGCCGAGATTCTATAGTTTTGTCTGAAAATTTGTTGAGTTCTAGCTCTTGTGTGTTTTATTTTTAAAGCGTTCTTGTAATTTCTTTTTCTTTCAATAATAAAATCATGTTTTTTTTATTCAAATCATTAGTAGCTAATTTCATCCTGTTGGGATAAATGGTGGAGCTTTTAATACGAGAATATATATTAATCTCACTAGTGATATAAGTTACATGTTAAGTTTTAATTTCAAAATTAAATATTTAATATATATTATATTATATTATAATATATGAATTGTAATCTAAAAACAAATATTTAATTTAAATATGAATTAATTATTGACAATATTTGTTACTGCCAATATAGATGGTTTTATTTATTTGGCATAATTGAGTATCTAACTGAACTTTTTATAGACAAATGTTATCACCGCTTTTATGTATGGTTTTTTATGTTTTGACATAATTAATTCCTGAAATATATTAACTGAGTAATAATAATAATTTATATATTATAAAAAATTTGTATTTCTAAATTTGAAATATTAAAAGTGGATTCAGTAGAGCCAATATTTAATTTTATTGTTGCACTTTAATTTAAAAATTGTCAATCATTTCAAATAATTCAATCTTTTTATTTTCACTCAAATTATTATTTTATCTTATTAAATCTATTACTTGTGGATCGATCTCAGACTTACCGGGTTATTTTATTATTTCGACACTTTTATACTTTAGAGTAAATAATCACTTTGTGAGTGTGCCAGATCACGTAAAGTTATTAGTTCTAATAATGTATTTGCTATACATAAATGAACTTACTGTTTAATTATTTTAGTTCGGGTTCTTAATTAGAACCGATTTTAGCATGGCTAATGGCGAGAAAGTCTCCTCATAGTTGACTTCCTCTTACTAGGTATGACCCTAGGCCACTAACCTAGCTTTGAAGGTCTGTACCTTCCATATATTCATCTTTTCTTCTGATAGGTCCACTTGCAGCCTATAGGTTTTGTCCTATCAGGCTGGCCTACAAGATCCCAGATTGCGTTGGAGTACATGGACTCCATCTCGAGATTCATGACTTTGAGCCATTCCTTTTTATCAGGATCATTCATTGCACTACGATAGCTCAATAGATGTATCATTATTGGAGGTGACAATTCTTGCCTTTCCAAATCATAGATAGCTATCAGGTTGTCGCACAACCCTCTCACTACGTCTAGGAGGCAGACTCTCCTAAAATTACTGCATCTGACACTCAGATGTCAAAGGTGTTACATTATTATAATTGTCAACAACTATTGTTGATCATGCATTGGTCTAACCATAAAGTAACTCCTTCAGTACCAATTTACTACGAGGTATGAATTCTCTCATATAGTCCTCGTCAAAAATTTTTTGTTCTCTTCATAAACTATAATATAATTCATCCATAGTTTCACTGTCAATAAACATTGATCTCATCATGTCTACTATGGTTTGCTTTCTCATTTCTGCAACACCATTCTGATGTGGTGTTCCAAGTGTTATGAGTTGAGATATTATCCCATGCTCAACTAAGAACTCCTCAAATTCATTGTCGAGGTATTCTCCTCCACGATCTGATCATAGAATTTTGGTATATTTACCTAATCGGTTCCCAACCTTAGCACAATACTCCTTGAACTTTTCAAAGGTACTTGATTTATGCTGCATTAGGTAAACATGCACATATATAGAATAATCATCAACAAATATGACGAAATATTCATAATCACTTAGTCATTAATTGGCTCTTAGCCCTTTTCAAATAAAAGGTCTATTGGACATATTACCTTCTAGACTAGATTCATAGACTGGTAAGTTGTGATCCTTTAACTGACTTAAAGATCCACTTTCTACTAATCAGTTTATCTTGTCAAGGTAAATATTGCCAAGTTAGAGATGTTATAGATATGTGTTATTGTGAGAAATCAATTGCCAATTAGTTTTAGGTTTTTCAATCTTAAACACCTCAGTGTTGAGCAGTGAGTTATGTGTTAACAATCTTAACACATACAAGTTATCTTCTAGTTTCCTTTGCATATAGGTAATCCATTTTTGAAATAATAATTATTATTATTAAATAAAATGGAAACCATCATGCAATAGTTTTGAAACAGAAATCAAATTTCTGCAATAAAATGGGAATAAACAATAATTTGTTTAAATTCAAATAACATTTATTAAATGATTATCTAATAGTCATTAATATAAAACAATATATTAAACACTTTAAATATAATTTCAAGGTATGACATTATATAATTATTGATCAAATTAATAATTATATCAATAAATAATTCTCAATTATTTATCATTTTTCAATTGAGTTCATAATTAGACCATCCAATTATTCCATGGATTCCTATAGTGTAACGAGCTAACACGGGGACCAAATGGACCTACAATTCTAAGGTCCAAAAATCTCCAACAATAAAGGCTAATGGTTTGGGAGTCAGTGACCCAAATCTCGTGATAAATCATTAGCAATCAAGAATTACAAAGTATGACAACAACGCATGCAGAGAATATATACTAATTCTGATAGGAATTAGTTAATGAATTGATTATGAGCATATAAAGAGTATTTGGATTTGACCAAAAAAAGTGTACATTTAATAAAGAGAAAGTAATCATTTTATATTTATAATTCATTAATCCCTTTGATTTAACACATTTGAGAAATAATAATTAAATTTATGTTTTATATATTTTTATTGTGATTATTATTTCTTATACATGTGAAATAATACTTTGGATGCAAAATTAGAAAATGGACGTGACATTTGGATTTTGTAAGCCAAAAACTTAAAAGGGCGTTCTAACAGTGTACAATTTAGAAAATTTTAAATTTACGTAATTTTTGTATTTTGGCCATAACGTCTTACTCCGATATCAGATTGAGACGATGCCAGCTTCAGATGAAAGAAGACACAAATATCTACAACTTTGATGTTTATAAGATTTTCTAGTTCTGAAGTTTTAAAGATCGAAATTTATGAAAAATCCAAAGTGTGTTATATGTAATTATTCAAGAAAAAAAAGAAAAAAAGAAAAAATAAATATGACTAATCCACCTTTCGGTGGATTGGCCCATTATTCGACAAATTTTACTCTACACCTCATTTCCTCAGCCGAGATTCTATAGTTTTGTCTGAAAATTTGTTGAGTTCTAGCTCTTGTGTGTTTATTTTAAAGCGTTCTTGTAATTTCTTTTTCTTTCAATAATAAAATCATGTTTTTTTTATTCAAATTATTAGTAGCTAATTTCATCCTGTTGGGATAAATGGTGGAGCTTTTAATACGAGAATATATATTAATCTCACTAGTGATATAAGTTACATGTTAAGTTTTAATTTCAAAATTAAATATTTAATATATATTATATTATATTATAATATATGAATTGTAATCTAAAAACAAATATTTAATTTAAATATGAATTAATTATTGACAATATTTGTTACTGCCAATATAGATGGTTTTATTTATTTGGCATAATTGAGTATCTAACTGAACTTTTTATAGACAAATGTTATCACCGCTTTTATGTATGGTTTTTTATGTTTTGACATAATTAATTCCTGAAATATATTAACTGAGTATAATAATAATTTATATATTATAAAAAATTTGTATTTCTAAATTTGAAATATTAAAAGTGGATTCAGTAGAGCCAATATTTTATTTTATTGTTGCACTTTAATTAAAAATTGTCAATCATTTCAAATATTTCAATCTTTTTATTTTGACTCAAATTATTATTTTATCTTATTAAATCTATTACTTGTGGATCGATCTCAGACTTACCGGGTTATTTTATTATTTCGACACTTTTATACTTTAGAGTAAATAATTACTTTGTGAGTGTGTCAGATCACGTAAAGTTATTAGTTCTAATAATCTATTTGCTATACATAAATGAACTTACTGTTTAATTATTTTAGTTCCGATTCTTAATTAGAACCGATTTTTTAAGATAGGTTTTATGTTCACTTGGAACCGGACCTGATATCGGATTTTTGCTACCTAATTGGAGCTCCGGACGAGCTTACTATTTATGTCTTATCATGCGCTAAAAAGTAAACTGATTAATGAGTTGTTGATATTGCTAAATGATATATGATTAGATTAACATAACAAGGACAAAAGTTTATTACAGAGATTTGGAAAAGTCTACAGCTCAATATTGTCATTTCCATTGATATGATCAGGATGCTTCCCCTTTCCTTTTTCCCTTCCATTATTGGCCAACACAAAGTCAAGATTGTAAAGCACTGGCACCATTGTCACAGAACACAAGAACACCAACACTGGCCCAAATATCCAAAGCATTAATGGCAGTGCCGCAAAAAATAACCTGTTCCCAACTGTGTTCAAAATAGACCCCTTTTCAAATAACTCAGTCACATATTCAGTAGTCACAATGGACAAAGGATCTGGTGGAGTGTTAATGAGAAAGTTCACTTGGTTTATAAACCTAATGGCCAAAGAGTGGCAAAAGAATGAGAATAAGAAGATGGTCAGTAGTGACACATATTTTAGTGCCACCATGAACTCCCCGTGGGCCCCATAAACGGAGTCGTTTAGCGGCTTCTTCACGCTATATGTGCTGCTTACGACGGCTGCTAAACCCGTGCTGACGAGGATCGATGTGGTTGCCATTAGGGTTGATCCCATTATCATGTTCCTAAGTGATTGAACGGCCAATATATTTTTCTTCTCATTGTCCTGTAGACAATCAATGTACTGGATTACACCCTACCCCTTATGATGCGATCAACTTTTAATTATCCATATTTAATTAATTCTATAATTTTGATCTGATGCTCATCTCGGATATGTTAAGTTTTTTATAATTTTATGTCATGTGAGTATGAATAGTTAAGTTTTAATCATATATAAACTATTATTCAATAATTACTAATCATAATTAATATAAAATTCATCAGCATAAGATTCACCACTAAATCTAATTCTTTGGAGAAAATAATTCTAGATAAAGATTATTATTAACATCAATATCACAATTGTTGTATCACAAACTAGTGGAATCTGATTTTCCATCATCACATTCACATGTTTATAGTTGCGTTTTTCATATAATTGAATATATTCTATTCTCCATGATATATATGAGAATAATGTTCTCTTAAAACCAAGGTTGATAAATACGAAATAAAATAGCGTCTTAGGAAAAATTTTATATTATAGGAAATAAATGATATTTATATTTAATACAATTATAAATATTAAATGTTTATTAGTTGGTGATATCACGTTATTCATACTACCTTTTGTATACAAAAATTACTCAGTATACATGATACAATTGTACTATCTTTATTTAATAAAAAGTAGCTATATGAAAGGGGGAAAAGGGTAAAAAGTTGCTATATGAAAGGGAAAAATAAAGGAAGAAGTTATATGTGAAGATTGGGATTATAATGTAATTAACCAAACAAGCATGTTGAAGTGAAGGTAATAATTAATGAGATAATAATTAATGAGACTCGAAATCACAATTTAACTATAAGTAAATATACCTTCATCATTGCAGCGACCCAGTAGCGTCTTCCTCGAGCATTAGTACCAAGAATGGTGGAGAGAGGGTCAGTTCGGATTTTATGCCATAACCAAATATGATAAGCCATACTTATTGAAAACCCTAATGGTACAAGTATCAAATCCAAGTAACATTTCCTCCATTCCATTTTACTCTCTCTCTCTCTGTGAATCGATCTTAATAATTAATTTGCTGGTCCTTCAATAAACTCCTTTTATAAGCACAATCTGTGCACTGTTTAGAAATGTATGTGGACTTGTTTGAATACGCAATTCAGTGCAAAAATGAGGAGCCAATGTATAAGAAAAGCAAGCCTAGCCTCCTTTTTTATGTCACAAAATTACAAACAACAACATAAATACGTGGAAAATATGACCCACTCCCCACTTCCTCAACTTTCAATCTCTTTAAATTATCTGCTTAATGCATGCCTTAGTGCCAGCATTATGTATATAATGCACTCCGATTAAGATTCTCTCCAGATTTATTAAAGTTCTTTCCTGGAAAAAATATATTTGCATATAGTAGTTATTTATTGGTTCTAGAAATCAAAGCAGTGTATTGATTATATTTATATATATATATATATATTCGGTACAAACTAGTTATAGTTCTTGTTTCATGCACATATTGACATAAGAAGTATTTTTCCACATTTTATAAAATGCATACTTCATCTAGTTTAAATAAAAACGAATTCCAATATAATTTGATCAATTTATGTTTGTATTTTGTATTGAAGTTTGAGGGTATTTTTTTATACACACATTTTAATCCCTCATTTTATAAAATGAATTTAAATTCAGTGAAGAGCTCAATTATATTAAATTTTTCATAATTTTCTATTACTAGTATTTTAATATCAATGCACCATTAAAATTTCATTATTTATTAAAAAATGCAACACAAAAATTAATTTAACACCGGATCAAAATTCTTATAGAAATCATATGATCAGAGCATGCAACTAAGAAGACTAAATAAAAATAATATTTGATTGTTGAGGCACGAAAGATAAGACAATGATTGGCAATGGAAGATGATATCATGAATAGAGTGAGAATCTGACGAGGCGCAAATTAAAGAAATGATGAGGAGACCAACAAAACAAATAGGGCAAGAATCAACCTGCCTTTTTATGACAATGGCACACAAATATGTCTGTGTTTGCACGCACTACCATTGATATTGATAGCATGACCATGAAGTTTGTGACAGTAATTTATTTTTATTGTGAAGGAAATATATACGTATTTACCGTAAATCAGTGTATGAATTAGCGTACCTCTTTGACTTGTATAATATTCTCTACTTTTTATATAACATGGAGATTGTCAAAATTCAATCGGTTTATGATTCCTTTTCGTAATAGGATTTTAATTTCTTTCCTCGGTCTTTGTAATGAAGAGATTTTCCGACGGATCGGAGGCGGTCCTGGGAGAGTCGACATAGATGGCTAGCTAAAACCTCCAATTTTGACATAAAATTAGGGGCTCCGAATTCAGAGAAATTTTAATTTTTAATGTTTAATATGTTTAATATGACATTCAAGATACCTCAGGCCGGCAGCTCCTGAATTTTAATTTTTAATTTTCCGTGCTTATAGATTTGTACTGTACTGAGTTAATTGAGCTAAGACGTAGAACAAGTTTCCTGTAAACATGCTGGACCTTAGCCAGTGATAAAAATGTCGTTGAAAATAAAAAATATACGTTACACTCAAAAGTCATCCCCAAAGTTCAACAACAGATCATAATGATATACACTTACTTAAAGTACTTCTTTAGTCAATCTTAATATTGTCTCACTATATTTTGCAAACTATATATAAGCTTTAGTAAAAAAAAAATTGAAAAATAATATACCCAATATATATATATATATATATATATTTAACACAAAACTCTGAAAGAATCAGACTCCGAACTAAGCGTCATATTAGCCTCTAAAATCACAATCAACTCAACAGATCAAAATTGGTAAAAGAAGTAACGAAGAGTCGGCTCACTATCATTCACCCTGGCACACTGAATCGGGGGTTTTAGGTCAGGGTTGTGGTATCATGTGCTTATATATGAATGACCTAAGTCCTACATGAAAGTTTGAGCTTCTGTAGGCTGGTATGACGGGAGTTGATCATAAACTTTCCTTCTAACACACTAAACAACGTGGGAGTAGTTAAATTGTAGAATGTCACATGGGCATAATGTGTTACAGAGGATAAAGATGGGAATGATGGTTTTTTGCTGACAGGGGGTGGTTGAGTCAGAAGACTATAGCTACTGTTTGCAGAGCAGTTGGAGAAAAGGAGCATGGACGACAGTGATTGTGCTGATATCACGAATTGGTGTAATAGTAGATTTGAGAGCCTATATAAGGGGGATGAAGGCTCAAATTTAAGGGTTATAATTTTTACATTCCAAAACTTGTAAAAGAGCTCCAAAAGTTTAGTGATAGAGAGAGAAATTCGGTCGGTCTTGACCCAAGCTCGTAATAAAATTTATTTATTTGTTCTTGTGGACGTAGGTTGGAGCCACTATCCACCGAACCACGTTAAACCTTTGTTTTCTCGGTGATTTTCTATTTGCTTGCAAAGTTTGCTTTGATCCCCAACTAACCAAATAAATTAACTGCTTGGGGGAGGTTTGTTCGAGGAGTAGATTTCCTGAATTACCCTTGGAATGAAAAACAACCATCAACAGTTAGAGCCATATGTGGGGAGCGGTATAAAAAGCGAAAAACACACTAAGACGATAGCAGAAGATGGAAACCACAGGACTTCAAAGGCTTTAACAACGGAGTGGATGAGAAGATGGAAGAAACCCTACAAAATGAAAGGAAGATGCTCGAAAAGAGAGGGAAACAACTCAAGCCTTCATGAGAGCGATGATGGAGAAAATTGAGAAGTTGGAGAAAGCAGTAGGTGTAACACCCTAGTAATCCCGACGACTACTGCCAAGTAATCCCGATGACTACTATGTCATAGTTGGCGTAATATATATAATATAAATCATATTCAAGTATGTTTCTGCCGGTGAAATCGCTTTTTGGACATTCGGTAAAATTCTCGCAGGTGCGAGACGAAACTTGTTCAATGTTCCACTCTGAATAGCCCTTCATATTTGGGCCATAATGTTTTCGTACGATCTCCGATTGTATGAACTTTATATCTTCATAAAGCTAAGATCGAGAACTACAACTCTCGCATTGGACATATTTCCAAATTCGAATCAGAAGTGAGTCAAAAACCGTTATTTCCATTTTAGCTATTTTAATTTCGAGATTAAACTAGAATTGGTTGATGTGGCAAAATCTCAACCATTCATTTATCACAAAAATCAGCCAATTGACCTATAAATAAGGCACTATTCATTCATCCTTTGGAGAAGCCAAAAACGTGAGCTTCGTTGAGGAAGCTCTTCAAAATTCTCTTCACTCTCATGGAAATAATGAAGGAATGGTGATGAATTCTCAAGTTTCTTTGGTCAAGTAAGCTTCTTTTCTCCTTCTATCTTCTCAAATTTCAGTTTTGAGCCAA
Organism: Zanthoxylum bungeanum; assembly: GCA_019454045.1. Classification (NCBI taxonomy): domain Eukaryota; kingdom Viridiplantae; phylum Streptophyta; class Magnoliopsida; order Sapindales; family Rutaceae; genus Zanthoxylum; species Zanthoxylum bungeanum. The sequence continues at coordinate 64,427 of SKCR01005959.1, read as the reverse complement.
AAATTCAAGGCCCCAAATTCGCACCTAGTATATCATAGAATTCAAAATTGTTTAATTGGCTTTGATTAAGTTATTTGCATGTATTTTGGAGAGTATCATGATAATATTAACATGAATTGGGGGGAATTGAATATGTTTCTTATGTATTGAGTGGATCAATTGGTATATAAATGTTGGGGATTGAATATGCTTCTTGTGTATTGATGTAGAAGCTTTGAAAAGTACCTATGTGAGGGTGTTAGAGTGATGGAATGAAGATTGTTGAGCATTATTTTTGGGAAGTTGGAATTAGGCCCTGAAAATAGGCCAGCGTCGCGACGCTTGGCATCCAGAGCCGTGACGCATAACCAGAAGGTGCTCACTGCCTCGGTCTGAACATGTGGGCGTCGCGACGTAGAACGCTCAGCGTCACGACGCATAGCGAATAGAGGCTCTCTGGTTCGAGTCTGATCAGGTAGGCATTGCGACACGTAGAGTCTGATGTCGCGACGCGAAACAGAGCATACTCCCTACCTGGCTTGGCTTGCTTGGGCGTCACGATGTGCTAGACCTGGCGTCGCGACGCGATACAGTAAAAGTTTAAAAGCATTTCAGTTTCAACTTATGATGTTAAGGACCAACTTATTTCGTCGATATCAATTAAATGTTAGTTGGACTAATATTTAAATGTTGTTTTTATAAGCAGTTGGACTATATTATAATTGATTATATAATTGGATTATAGTAATCAATATATTTGAATTAATTAATTTCGATTACAGTTGATTTTATAATTGGATTATAGTAATCAATGTAATTGAGGTTAATTAATTTAAATTATATTTGATTGTATATTTGGACTATAATAATCAATATAATACATAGTACCACAAATCGTTGATTAAATAGTTGGACTATTAGAATCAAGATAAAATGAAAGATTAACATTTAAAACATAATCCTAGGAAAAAATGTATTTAAATGACTTAATTTTTCTAATTGGGAATAATATTTCAGGATGGTCCTGGAAATATAATAAGTTTTTTTTTTATTTGATAAAATAACAAAATAGGCCTAAGTCTGGAGTTAAGCAAATAAGTGGAACATGATATTTGGAATATTCATGTAATGATAACTTTAGTGCTTAATTCATTATACTTGTCATAAAGACTCTTTAATTTCTTTATCAGAACTAAGGATTAGATTCTTAAAGTATGATATTGAAATTGAAGGATCTTCATAAATCTATACTTAGATTTTAGAAGTAAACAAATTGCAATAATAAACTCTTGGAGAGTTAATGACTATTCTCAAGGAGATAAAGTCAAAGTTTGCAATTAGGCAAGTAGTGCAAGGTGCACCTTACTTCGATATTCCAGAATGCCAAGGCTTGGCCAAAGGCTTCTGGAGTGTGGAAAAATGGCAAAGGCAAAATCATTATAGTCTTCTAGGAAGATAAGAGGACGTATCCCAAGAAGGAATTGAAGACGAGCAAGGCTCTGACTTCAAATATGTTTGTCATAATTATGTTCACAACTAGTATTAAAATTAGATTTAAATACTTAGTGTGGTACATAAATATATATATTGATGTTTAGAATCTGTTTTGAACGGAATACTGACTTCAATAAAGATTAATCTGCGAATCGGAAACGGGACGAAAGTCGCTGTTTTAACCGTAGATACCTAAGTTTAGGAACTACCCTTTGGGTATGTACGTAAATTAGGAAACTGTTATAATGTAACTAGTTTGACTAGAAACATTATTTTTATATCAGTGTTTAATCCGTTGCGGATTGGACCTTTATATTTTAGAACACTAAAGTGTTTTATTATATAAAAATGATATCTAGATAAACACATTAGATGTGAACGACATAATTTATAGTTAGAATATAAATAAATCTCACACGAATAATATGACAAACAAAAAGCTCGAACTGATTTGATCAGGTTGAAACTTAATAGTGGCAATGTTGTCTGGGACACATTAAACAAGAATCGTATATCCGCAGTTTTGAAGAGCGGGTACCAGGACTGATTTGATTCCAATCAAATAAAGTCTACTAATCTAGTTTATTGGGCAAAGTGCCTAAAACACTATTTACTTGGTAAAAGTGTAAATGCCACTGATCTGTAACCCCTAGTTCATAGTGAAGCAAGTGGGCCCATGTCTAGCTAGGCTAGATGTGGATGTGGATATTTTGTGACCTATACGGATGTGGCATCGCGTAATGGTTATGTGTTTCTTTTGAAGAACACAAATCAGAAACTTTTATAGTTTCGACACGAAATAGACAAACAGATCGGCTATAGTATTAAACCGTTACGGTAATACCGTAATGGAAATTACTTAAGCAATAAGTTCTAAAATACTTGAAAGAGTAAAGTATTCTTTCAAAGGAGGACTTCTCCCGGAACACGTCAATTTGACGGTGTGTCCGAACCGAGTAACCGAATTTTGTTAAACATGATTAGGTTAATTATGAGTCGCTCTGAGCTACCATTTCCTTCAACTGATACGCATAAACAGTGCATAACTTTTTTAGAATAAGGTTCCATTAAAATCTGTTTGACAGATAACATATTAGATATGAACAGGAAAGGAACCGGGTTTCACATTCCTATTAAATTTGGGAATGCTAGGCATATGTTTGGATGATACCAAACTAAAACCCAAATTGGATAAGTGCCAATTGTAGGATATCCTAGGGATACCAAAGTATTGTACTTATACAACTCACTTGAGAACAATTGGATTGTTGCTCACCATGCGGTTTTCCTGAGAGGAATACCGATATGCAGTGGTAAGTGGGAGGATAGTAAAACTCGATGAAAAATCGGAGTAATACTATTCCAGGCACCGATTCCTAATGGAACACAAATAGTTCATCAAGGATGAAACTAATACCATTAATCTTCGTATACACAATAACCGCGTATGTCGGAGATATTCAGAAATCAACCTGGGGTATGGGTTTCTGATCTCACCTCATAAAGATGTCTATCTTATTGAGGTTTACCAACTGACTACGTATGAGGAAGTGATACAAGGTATCGACTCCCAATTATAACAAAGTGTCATGAGTCCGAAATGGATTCCATGTATGTCAACAAGTTTGGATACTAGTTGATGTACCGCAAGACATTGTGCCAACTGGTACTTTATAAGTCTTCAAGGAAGACATACATGGAAGGCAACATACCAACGTATAAAGCTAGGCTTTTAGTGGAAAGGTATCGTTATCAACATGGTGTTGATTACGATTCAACCTCTTACCTGTTGCCACAGGTAAATCCATTTGGATAATGCTTGCTAATGCTGCATGTTTCATTTATGAAATATGACAGCTGGAACGGGAAAATTGCTTTCCTAAAAAGGAAACCTTTTGGAGGATATTTATAACATCCTGTCGGTTTTGTCGTACCAAAACTAGCAAACAAGGTTTGCAAGTTGTTCGATCCATGTTTGGATTGAAGCAAGCATTGGTTCTAGGAATTCTCGTTTTGATGTAATCATAATAATATATGATTTGATTCAAAACGAAAAGATTCTTGTGTATATAAGAGGGTTAGTGTGAGCGCACTAACAGTAGCTGTCCTATAAATAATGATAATGTATCATTTCTTGGAAATGATATTCCCATAATAATCGAGAAAGCTTGGCTTTCGAAAACTCTCCGTGGAATCGTACATTGTAAAATGTACGTGTCCTGGTGTCTCATACGCTTTGAGTATATGGATTCACAAACTGGCCAATCCAAGTGATAGTCACTGGTTTGATGTTAAGAACATCTGTTAGTATCTTATAGAACTAAGGATGCTGTCTTAGTCTATGGAAAAGGAGAACTTGAAGTGACTGGGATCACTGTAGCAAGTTTCCTAAACCGATAAAATGACTAAAAGTCACAAACGGTACTATACAGTAGAATAACGGTACAGTGAGATGGAAATCTTCCAAGCAAGATACTGTTACCGAATAAACAACAAATTCAGATAATTGTTGTAGCTGAGGCGGCAATAGAAGCCTTCTGGGTCAATAAACAAATCTAATTAGATTAGATATAGTTCTGCTAGCAGCTAAGCTAGGTGTTAGCAATAAAGAATTAATGGTCTCATCAACGATCCAGATACATACTTCGACTATTCATCTAATTCGTTCGGATCATACATCGTGGCGATGTGATGATCGAATAAATCGCATCAGATGATAATCACGTAAATCCGCTGACGAAAACCTTTTCTCAGCAATTTGAGCCAACCGTACATAGTTCGGGTGGTAGACACTCGAGTGACTGGATATAGGCCAAGTGGGAGATTGTTGGAAAATTATGACCCATAGCGTCACTATTTGTAAATATCACTGTGTTGTTGTACAAATTAACTATGTGACAAAGGAGATTGCACTCTTATCATTTGTGATTAGATCACATAGATATATAAATGATAGGAGGTCCATATGATTTGTTCCTGAACTGAGAATGATATGAGACAGTATCAGTCCACGAAGGATAAAGATTAAATATCCCTAGTCAGAGTATTATCGAGATTGGACATCGATAAATATGTAAAAGACTAGTATTACACTTGTGCGCGTTGTGAGGGCACAACAACATAGTTCTCATATATTTGGGTATAGGATACTCATTCAAGTGTAATAGGAGGCTGTGTTTTACCGATGGTACGGGAAACAGCTTCGCTTTGGATAGACCCATTCGGAATTCCATTGGTAGTTTGACTATGTGTCTATGGAAGTCCGAAATCAGGGTAGGTGTATTTGGTCTTAACCTGAGAATTGCACCGCTAATACATACGACAATCAATATGCTTTGGTTGAGGTCATCCATGGCTTTAACCGGTTCTGTGTATGCCAATGCTGGGTATATTGAGAATCGTAGTGTGTTGGGTGTGATGTCAAGACGGAAGTGTCACTCCAGTCATATGGAGTTGATGGTCACGTAGGATACAGTACTGGTTCTCTTTAGTACTGCAGTCATCGGGATAAAATGACAAGGTCATGTTTATCCGATATAGAGACTAGTTACCAGACATCCGACATGTGCTTCGTACGGGGCAGACACAATTCCAGCCCCAGGCCTAACACGTGATCATCTGATACTGGATCGAAATACGCAATACCACGTATACTACGCCTGATATAGATCGCTTATTCCTGTAAGCATGTTTCTGGAGAATTGGGTAGGCATGGCGCTTTGCTAGAAGCCAACCTTGTCTTGTGAATCAGTGTAAACGTAGTACGAGGGTCTTACGTGTTCGGATAGTCTGACGACCCGATTTACTGCCAACATATCCGAAGATCTCATGGGTCGCTCCCCGAAGATTCACCGATGACGTATGACTCGCACTTTGATTAATCTGGGATTAATTAATGAGAGAGAAAATTAATCTGGGATTAACTGCGGAGATATTCTATCTGGGATAAAATATCAATTAAAGAGAGAGAACGATTAATTTGGAATTAATCTGTAAAATAATATATTTGATATATTATACGAAATTGGATTTCGACGCTGAATTAAAATTAGATTTTAATTCGGGCGAACGAATTAATTTAGAATTAATTCGTTAGCGACGTGAATAGTGATTTCGCTAGGCGTAATCATTTAATTACGACGCAACGGAAAATTCGTTAATTTGGAATTAGCGAACCCGAGCCCGTGATTATTTGCGAGCGCATTCGTATTTCGAATTCGAGTGCAGTACACAAGTCAAATCAAGCGTCAAATCGCAAGTCACATCAAGCGTCAAATCACATCTCACTTTGAGTGATGTGACATTTGATGTGACTTGATCTGAGTTGATTGAAAAGCATTTAATGCTTTGCTTTTTGAAATTAAAAAGTGTAAATGGTTTATTTATTTTGGAAATAATAAAACCTAATACAACTTGTATTTTCTCTCTCACCTGTACACGGTACATGGAATTTTGGGAGCCAAAAATTTCTCTTCATCTCTCTCTCGGTCTTGGACCGATTTCTTCCTTTGTTTTTCTGGTTTTGGCCGAACAAAATGGAGAAGCAAATGTTCTTGTTGCAAGATCTTAGTGCTAGCACACATATTGGGTTATCTTAAGGTGATAGGGAAGTATCTTCATGAGCATGGAATCCACAAAAGCTTGGAGCTTCAAAGTACATCCATGGCCGAATCTTGGAGGAGGAAGACAAGCCATCACCATGCAGTCCACCCACTGCTCAGCCCACTGCCGAGCTCCCAAGGGCAGTTCATTTTTTGATATTCGTTGCATCTCTACCGATCAATGTGAGTTATTCCGCACCTCCTTTGATGTGTATTCATATTGTTTCATGCTTAATCTATGATCTTGGGACTTGATTTAAACTCAACACCATAGACACATAGTCATACTACCAATGGGATTCTGCGGGGTCTATCCAGAGCGAAGCTGTTTTCCGTACCATCGGTAAAACACAACCTCCTATCACACTTGCATAAGTATCCAATACTTAAATACATGAGAATTATGCTGTTACGCTTCCATAACACGCACAAGTGCAATACTAGTCTATTCCGCATTATCGATGTCCAGTCTCGATAATACTACGACTAGGGATATTTAATGATTAAACCTTTATGGATTGATACTATCTCATATCTTATCAATCCGGAACTAATCATAAGGACTTCATTATTCACACATTTAAGTAATCTAATTACGAAATGATAAAAGGCATTTTCCCATTGCTACATAATTAATTTGTACAAAAACACAATGTCTTTTACAAATAGTGACGCTATGGGTCATAATTGTCCAACAATCTCCCACTTGGCCTATAGCCAGTCACTCAAGCATCTAACACCTGAACTATGTACATGTCACTCAAACTTTGCTGAGGAATGGCTTTCTTCAGCGGATCTGCAATGTTGTCCTCTGATGCGACCTTCTCGATCTTCACATCGCCACGATGTATGATCTCACGAATCAGATGGAAACGTCGAAGAACATGCTTGGATCGTTGATGAGACCGCGGTTCCTTAGCCTACGCTATAGCCCCGTTATTGTCACAATACAATGGAACAGGCTCAGCTGCTAATAGAACTACTCCTAATCCAATTAGGAATTTTCGGATCCAAACTGCCTCCTTTGCTGCTTCAGCTGCATCGATATACTCCGCTTCTATTGTTGAATTGGCAACATTCTCTTGCTTGGAAGATTTCCAGCTCACTGCTCTGTTATTCAAACAAAATATGTAAACGGATTACGACTTACAGTCGTCTTTGTCGGTTTGGAAACTTTCATCAGTATACCCAGTTACCTCAAGTTCTCCATCTCCATAGATTAAGAAAGAATCCTTAGTTCGTCTAAGATACTTAAGGATATTCTTAACCGCTATCCAGTGACCTTCACCCGGATCGGCCTGATAGCGACTACACATGCTCAAAGCATAGGAGACATCAAGTCGCGTACATATCATGGCATACTGATCGATCCGACTGCCGAGGTGAACAGTATCCGACTCATGCTGTCTCTCTCATCTTGAGTTCTTGGACACATGTCCTTAGATAGAGTGACGCCATGTGACACTGGCAACCGTCCTCTCTTGGACTGATCCATGTTGAATCTCTTCAACACTTTTTCAATGTACATACTCTGGGAGAGTCCAAGCAGCTTTCTAGATCTATCCCGGTAGATTTTTATTCCTATAATAAAGGCTACTTCTCCCAGATCTTTCATGGAGAATTTCAATGAAAGCCAAGCTTTCACCGACGTTAATATGGAAATGTCATTGCCAATAAGCAAAACATCATCAACATAAAGGTCAATGAATGTCAGTGCTCCCCCACTAACCTTCTTATATACACAAGGATCATCCTCGTTTTGAACGAAATTATATTCTTTTATGATCTCATCAAAGCGTTGGTTCCAAGAACGCGATGCTTGCTTCAATCCATAAATGGATCGATTTAACTTACAAACCTTGTTTGCAAGTCGCGGCATGACAAAACCGTTAAGCTGTTGTATATAAACATCCTCCAAAAGGTTTCCGTTAAGGAAAGTGGTTTTGACGTCCATCTGCCATATCTCATAATCGAAATATGCAGCTATAACAAGCATTATCCGAATGGATTTAATCATGGCAACGGGTGAGAAAATTTCATCGTAATCGACACCATGTCGTTGATGATAACTCTTTACTACAAGCCTAGATTTGTACATTTGTATGTTGCCATCCATGTCGGTCTTCTTCTTGAAGACCCATTTGCAACCAATAGGCTTTACGCCTTCTGGTGCATCAACCAGTGTCCAAACTTGGTTGGTGTACATGGAATCCATTTCGGACTTCATGGCCTCTTGCCATAAAGCGGAATCGATATCTTGTATTGCTTCCTCATACGTAGCCGGTTCGTTATCCTCAATGATATTAATATCTACATGAGGTGATATCAGAAACCTATACCTCTCAGGTTGTTTCCTGACTCTCTCCGACCTATGGGGTCCTTGTGTATTCGAAGATTGTGGTACAGTCTCATCCTGGATAGACTGTTCATATTCCGTTAAGGATTCTGTGCCAGGAACAATATCACTCTGATTTTCATCGAGTTCTATTTTCCTCCCGCTAACCACTGCATTTAGGAATTCCTTCTCAAGAAAGACGCATGTAGAGCAACAAATACTTTGTTCTCTTGTGGGTGATAGAAGTAATATCCTTTGGTTTCCCTAGGATATCCTACAAATATGAATTTATCCGATTTGGGTTCAAGTTTGGTACCTTCCAAACGTTTGACGTATGCCCAGCAACCCCAAATCTTCAGGAATGAGAAACCCGGTTCTTTCCTGTCCATATCTCATACGGAGTCTGTTGAACAGACTTTGACAGAACCTTATTCAAAATAAGTATTGCACTGTTTAATGCATATCCCCAGAAGGAAATAGGTAGCTCAGTGCGACTCATAATAGACCTTACCATGTCTAACAAAGTTCAGTTTCTCCGTTCGGACACACCATTTAATTGCGGTGTTCCAGGAGGAGTCCACTGTGAAAGAATACCATATTCTTTCAAGTAATCAAGAAAATCATTGCTTAAGTATTCACCACCACGGTCCGACCGTAATGTCTTAATACTTTTACCGGTCTATTTTTTAACTTCGTGTCGAAACTCTTTGAATTTCTCAAAAGTTTCCTATTTGTGTCTCATAAGATACACATAACCATAACGCGATGCATCATCCGTAAAGGTTTCGAAGTATTCGTATCCACCTCTAGCCTGGCTAGACATGGGCCCACAAACGTCACTATGAGCAAGGGCTAACAGTTCGATGGCACATACACCTTTACCGCTAAAAGGTGACTTAGGCATTTTGCCTAATAAGCAAGATTCGCATACGTCATATGAATTTGGATCAAATCCGTCCAAGTACCCACTCTTCGAAAGTTTGGATATACGAGTCTTGTTTATGTGTCCCAGACGACAATGCCACATATAAGTTTCATCTTTATGACTTACTTTAAGCCTTTTATTTGTTACAGAATATGGTTGAGATTGATTTATTTTCAAAATATAAAGACCATTATTTACAACAGCAGTGCAAATTTCTATATCATTTTTAAACATAAAACACCCAGTGTTTCGAAATACAAAATTATACCCACATTGGGTTAACATAGATACAGTAATAATATTCCTAGTCAAACTAGGTACATAGTAACAGTCTGTTAGTTCAAGTACATGCCCCGAGGGCAGTTCCAAAACAAAAGTGCCAACGGCCAAAACAGCGACAAATGTCCCATTTCCAACACGTAGGTCAATCTCTCCTGACGCCAGTTTCCTGCTAATCCACAGATTCTACACATCAGTACAAATGTGAGTACCACAACCAGAATCAAAAATCCAATTTTTAAAACTAGAAGTAGTCATGTTTATTTCTATAACAAACATACCTGAGGCCGGTGCCTTGCCAGCCTTTATCTCCTTCTAGAGCGCCTTGTACTCGCGGCAGTCACGCTTCCAGTGACCCCACTTCCCGCACTGGAGGCATACATCCTGAGATTTGTCCTTTGGCTTCCCAGAAGCCCTTGACGTTTTGCCAATGCCCTTCTTCTTATGCTTCTTCTTTTTAACACCTCCAATCACCTTGGCTCAGCCCTCGGAGTCCGAGATGTAGAAGTAAAGTGCGCCTCGCGCTTATTGCCCTTAAGAAGTTCATTTTCTGCCTCTCGCAGCGTGGACATCAGCTCTCCAAGAGTCTGCTCTTGGTTCATCATATTGTAGTTCATGATGAACCCACTCCAAGTGTCGGGGAGAGACTGCAAGATCAAATCTATAGAGGTCTCTATCTCAAAGACAATCCCCATTTGTCCAAGCTGCTCGATATCGGTAATCCTCTATGTCACATGAAGTTCAACAGATGTACCCTCCGACATCTGAGCGCGGAAGAGCTTCTTCTGTAACTCATATATTTGCGATCTAAGATTAGATCGGTGCAGATCATTCAACTTCACCAACATTGTATAGGGATCCAATCCCTTGTTCTGTCGACGGAATTGATGAGTCATAGCAGCAAGCATGATAGATTGAGCAGTTGCGTTGTCATCACTATGTGTCTTCTAAAGATCTAGCTCGAGCAACTGATCAAATCTGGGCTTAGGCCCAAGAGGTCTCTCTATAGTATATAGCAGCCTCTCGGATCCATGGACTATCCTTAGATTCATGTCCCAATCGGAAAAGTTAGTGCCGTTGAAGACATTATCGCTTATTTTGATGTCTCGGACACTGTTCTTTCCAGTCATTTTAATTGCGATAATCTAATTATCCAATTAACAATGTAGGGTACAGTCCAACTGTTACAAGAAAAATAACATTATATTAGTCCAACAAATAAAATAATTTTGACGAAATATTTGAAAGCGCGTAAAGCTAAGTATTTGAACGAAATTACAAATTCAATACTAGCCTCCCACTATTTTTCGGTGAGCCTCTAACCCTCTGTCGAGTACTCGGGAAACCTAGTTTCCAAGTGGGCTAGGATCCCGTTAAATAACACACAACCTTGACTTTGGCCAACAAGCTGTATGATATTTAACTAGGTAGATCTCGAAGATCAATTGGATCTCATCCAATTTCTAGATCCGGTAGGTGGACCTCCAAGTCCGAAACATAGATACAATATATATGCCAATATATCCAATATATTTTCCTAACCTTTTCCCCTGAATCAACTAAGCCTTGGCTTTGGCACAACAAGCTTAATGATTCCAGTTAAGCGGGACCCATTGGCGTTGGAAAGCTTCGTAATCAATGTCGATGGACAAGAAGTGATCTTGACTTTGGCCAACAAATCACAACTTGGACAAGACATCGATATGGAACAAAACTTTCATGATTCAAACACATCCGCAATTGAAAAAAGTCTTGACTTTGGCCAACAAACCAGTGCCATCTTTGGATCTTGAGTAAGAATCACTCAATGGAAAGAAATATCGCTTAATATTTTTTGAGGGTTTTTCGCGTAAATTAGCAACAAATTTATTATCTTTGAATAGGTCTTCTCATACACCAGGTCATGTACATTTTTCAATGTATGGTTTCTCGGAGAGTATTTCGAAAGCCAAGCTTTCGCCGATATTTATTTTATGGGAATATCATTTCCAAGAAATGATATATTATCATTATTTTATATAGGACAACCACTGTCAGTGCGCTCCCACTAACCCTCTTATATATACACAAGAATCATTTCGTTTTGAATTAAATCATAAATAATTATGATTATATCAAAACGATAATTCCAAGAACCTAATGCTTGCTTCAATCCAAACATGGATCAAATAACCTGCAAACCTAGTTTGCTTGTTATGGTTCGACAAAACCGTCAGGATGTTGTAAACATCCTCCGAAAGGTTTCCATTAAGGAAAGTGGTTTTGGCATTCAGCTGCCACATTTCATGAATGAAACATGCAGCATTAGCAAGCATTATCCAAATGGATTTACCATGGCAACAGGTAAAAGGTTTCGTCGTAATCAACACAATGTTGATAACTCTACATTTTCGCTACAAGCCTAGCTTAGTACGTTGGTATGTTGTCATCCATGTATGTCTTCCTTGAAGACTTATAGTACCAATAGGCACAATGCCTTGCGGTACATCAACTAGTGTCTAAACATAGTTTGTATACATAGAATCCACTTCGGACTTTATGGCACTTTGCCATAATATGGAATCGATACCTTGTATCACTTCCTTATACGTAGTCAGTTGGTGTTCCTCAATAAGATAGACATCTTTATAAGGTGAGATCAGAAACCCATACCCCAGGTTGTTTTCTGATTCTTTCCGACCTACGTTGTTCTTGTGTATTTGAAGATTATTGGTAATAGTCTCATCCTTGATGAACTATTTGTGTTCCATTAGGACTCGGTGCCAGGAATAGTATTACTCCGATTTTCATCGAGTCTTACTATCCTCCCACTTACCACTGCATATCGGTATTCCTCTTAGGAAAACCGCATGGTGAGCAACAATCTAATTGTTCTCTCGTGAGTTGTATAAGTACAATACTTATGGTATCCCTAGGATAACCTACATTTGGCACTTATCCTATTTGGGTTTTAGTTTGGTATCATCCAAACATATGCCTAGCACACCCAAATTAACAGGAATGTGAAACTCTGTTTCTTTCCCGTTCTATCTAATATGTTATCTGTCAAACAGATATTATGGAACCTTATTCAAAATAAGTTCTGCACTGTTTATGCTTATCCGTTGAAGGAAATGGTAGCTCAGAGCGACTCGTGATTAACCTTATTATGTCTAAAAAAATTCGGTTAATCCTGTTCGGACACACCGTCAAACTGACTTGTTCCGGGAGGAGTCCTCATTGAAAAAATACTATACTCTTTCAAGTATACGAGAAACTTATTGCTTGAGTATTTCCATTACGGTCTTAGCGTGATGGTTTAATATTTTAGTCGATCTGTTTGTCTATTTCGTGTCGAAACTCTAAAAGTTTCCGATTTGTGTTTCAAAAGAAACACATAACCATAACGCGATGCCACATCCGTACAAGTCACGAAATATTCATATCCACATCTAGGCTAGCTAGACGTGGGCCCAATTGCTTCACTATGAAGTAGGGCTAACAGGTCGGTGGCATTTACACTTTTACCAAGTAAATGTGTTTTAGACACTTTGCCCAATAAACTATATTCGTAGTCTTTATTTGAATGAAATCAAATTAGTCCTAGTACCCACTCTTCGAAAGTGTGGATATACGATTCTTGTTTAATAGTGTCCCTGACAACTATGCCACATTTAAGTTTCTTAACTGATCGAATCAGTTTGAGCTATCCTTTTGTCATGTTATATATTTAAGATTTATTTATATTCAAAATATAAATGATGTTATTCACATCTAATGCGTTTATCTCAATATCATCTTTATATAATGAAACACTTTAGTGTTCTAGAATATAAAGGTCACCCGCATCGGGTTAAACACTGATATAGAGATAATGTATCTAGTCAAACTAGCTGCATTATAACAGTTTCCTAATTTAGGTACACACCCGAAGGTAGTTCCTAAATTCAGGTATCTACGGTTAAAACAGCGACTTTCGTCCCGTTTTCAATTTGCAGATAAATCTCAATTTAAGTCAGTATCCTGTTCAAAACAGATTCTGAACATTAATACATATATTGTATGTATCACACTAAATATCTAAAACCTAATTTTAATACTAGCTGTGAACATAATTATGACAATCATATTTGAAGTCAGAGCCTTGCTCGTCTTCAATTCCTTCTTAGGATATGTCATTTTATCTTCCTAGAAGATTATAATGATTTTGCCTTTGCCATTTTCAACATTCTAGTAGCCTTTGGCCAAGCCTTGGCACTATGAAATTCAGTGATGTTTAGAACACGGGGAATCTTCAGGAACAACAACAGTACAGTCAGTTCCAGAAATGAATCAGTATCAGTTTGGGGATGAGTCCCAGGGCCGAGGCCCGCATCAGTATCAGCTTGGGGCGAGGCCCACATCAGTTCAGTATCAGTTCTGCCGGGAATGGCATTATGTGGGGCGAGGCCCATATCAGTATCAGTCTTGGGGCGAGGCCCATATCAGTAGCAGTCTGGGGCGAGGCCCATATCAGTATCAGTTTGGGGCGAGGCCCCCATTATTACAGTAACGGTTCGGAAATGGACCATTATCACATCTCGCCGAAAATGGCACTCCGAAAATAGAGCAGGGTTCGAAATGGACCATCATCTCATCACTCATCACTCGCCGAAAATGGCACTCCGAAAATGGAGCATGGTTCGAAATGGACCATCATCTCATCACTTGCCGAAAAGGGCACTCCGAAAATGGAGCATGGTTCGAAATGGACCATCATCTCATCACTTGCCGAAAAGGGCACTCCGAAAATGGAGCATGGTTCGAAAATGGAATACTTTCACATCTCGCCGAAGAGGCACTCCGAAAATGGAGCACAGTTCGGAAATGGACCAAGGAGGCCTAACCCATCGGAATATAATACATATACATGCATACATGCATATATATCACATACATGCAATGTTGTTTCGTGTTCGCAGGCTTATAGCAGCAAAGACCATCTCATCAAGTAACGGTTCAAAAAGAGCCACAATCTCACACAGCACGGTTCAGAAATGGACCATTATCACATCTCGCCGGGAATGGCACTCCAAAATGGAGCACTCACAACAGACGCCGGAAATGGCACTCCAAAATGGAGCACTCACAACAGACGCCGGAAATGCACTCCAAAATGGAGCACTCACAACAGACGCCGGAAATGGCACTCCAAAATGGAGCACTCACAACAGACGCCGGAAATGGCACTCCAAAAAGGAGCACTCACAACAGAGGCCGAAAATGGCGTTCCAAAATGGAACACACACAAAGCAGATGTCGAAAATGGCGTTCCAAAATGGAACACACACAACAAATGCCGAAAATGGCGCTCCAAAATGGAGCACATACACGAAAGATGCCGAAAATGGCGCTCTAAAAATAGAGCACGGGTCGAGAATGAACCAGGGGTCGCAGCACCTCACCACCAAATCAACTCAACTCGACACATGGTAAGTCAAGTGGCAGCTGGCGAGCCAGGTAAGTAGAAATGCATTGCATAACTTTGATAGGATTGTCACTGTTGCACATTACACAAGTCCCATCAAAGTGGGGGCGACTGTAGGCACTGCATTTTACACATAAGTCCCTATGATGAGTCTCATTTGGAGACACTACCTTTTAAGTCACGGAGGTCACGGGAAACGGACGTCGGAAGGGGAAATTCAGAATAAACAAGGTTCACTGTTTTCGTTAGTGCTGCGTTCGTGTTTACGTTCGAACGTCAAACGGATTGCGGGCGTTCGTGCCGCATTCGAGGAAGCATCGAACGGTGTCGGTAATTCTGGTTGTTGCTGCTAGCCTCACATCCAGCCATTTAGCCCCCCCAAAGCCCATAAAACACATCCCAATTTAAATAAATAAATATTAATTTAAACATTAACTAAATAAGATAATAATTAAATTAATTAAATAATTAATTAAATAAAAACATATACCAAACATAAATAACAATTACCAACTTAAACTAAAATCATGCCTAAATTAAACAAATCACATACTAAATCAAAATATAATCATGCCTAATTAAAATCAATCACCTAATTCCAATCAATAAGATTATTCCAAAACTTAAAATATTGTATTCCTAATCCAAGCCAACAAATATTCAAACCTTCCCTATCTAGCCAAGATTGTCCCCCCTCAATCTTTGACTTCCCTTAACCAACCAAATCAAATCCCTCTTCAATTAGCCAAATCCCTTTCCTGTCAAGCCCAACCCTTTGCCTATAAAAAGAACCATTCACCAACCTTCTCAACCTAGTCCCTAGCTCATACACAGCACACATAAAATTACAGGAAGAACACACCCAAGAAAAAAAAGGAAGCAAAAGATAAAGAGGAGACGGCAGCGAAACCACAAGGAAACAGTAGCAAAAACGGACTCAAAACAGTAAAGACAACGAACGAGAACAGTGAACCAGTGAACCGGGAGAGAGTGCGGAGAATCCACCCTTCCGACGACGTTGTACGACATCGAGAGGTGATTTAAAAGGTTAGACCTGAGGGTACATTTTCATTGTTATATTCGTTTTTTTTATTATGATATTGAATTCTATTCGCATGAGAGTCATATGGATGCATGTTGTGGCTTGAATGAAATGGAAGAGTGTCGTCTCTTGTGGTTATAGGAGGGAAACCCAGACGTTAAATTTCGTAGCCGAAAATCCCGAATGGACGGTAGTGTTGTTGGTTTCTATAATATGTCCCAAGGAAAGATTAAGCATACATGAAATACAACAAAGAATATATATAAAAGATGAAGTATGGCGGAATCATACTTACCAAGCTTTGTGATGAAGAAAAAACAAGCCAATGGAAGCTCCAAGTTGGGATGATTCGGCCAAGGAAGACAAGAAGAAGGAAGCTCCAAGCTTTGTGTATTCCTTGCTCTATGATGGTTTCCCTATCACCTC
Organism: Zanthoxylum bungeanum; assembly: GCA_019454045.1. NCBI lineage: Eukaryota > Viridiplantae > Streptophyta > Magnoliopsida > Sapindales > Rutaceae > Zanthoxylum > Zanthoxylum bungeanum. Next base: position 47,900 of record SKCR01005959.1, on the reverse strand, counting down.
TTTTGATCCCTTGAAGGTGCTAGCCTTGCATGTTCAAATAACAACACTTTCTTTTCTTCAAGCTTTTGGCAACCAAATGAAGAGGATGGAGACCAAAACTGTTTCAGGTTTCGGTCAAGAAAGAGAGAGAAGAGAGATTTCTTAATGATTTTGATACCAAAAATCAATTTATATTTATGCCATAATATTTATTAAATAATAATAAATCTATGACACAAGCCATGCAAAGGCTTAGAGTGTCAAACACTCAAATTCCATGCATAACAATTGAGTGTAATATACACTATCACCATGCAATGCATTATCAATAAAATAATGCATATAATGACATGTGTCATGTGGGCCCCACACGTTTCCAAATGAAAGTGGGCCCACGTGCACTCACGCGTTCGGGTTCGATATTTCCGAAATACCGACTTACGTCGCGACGTTATTTAAATCGAATTTAAATAAATAATCGCGCCTAGCGAAATTATTATTTACGTCGCTAACGAATTAATTCTAAATAACTCGTATGCCCGAATTAAAATCTAATTTAATTTCGCGTCGAAATCGAATTCGATTATTATATCGAATATAATAATTTTATCGATTAATTCCAAATTAATCGTTCTCTCTCTCTAAACAAGGCACTTTATCCGAGATAAAGTTTCTCCGCAATTAATCCAAGATTAATTAAGTTCGAATCAAATATCATAGGTGAATCTTCAGGAAGCGACCCAAGAGATCTCCGGATATGTTGGCAGTAAATACGGTCGTCGGATAATCCGAACACGCACGTACCTCGTACTACGTTCTACCGATTCACAAGACAAGGTTGGCTTCTAGCAAAGCGCCATGCCTACCCAATTCTCCAGAAATATTCTTATAGGAATATAAGATCTATATCAAGCGTAGTATACCGTAGTATTGCGTACATCGATCCAGTATCGGATGATCACATGCTAGGCCTGGGGCTGGAGATGTGTCTGCCCCGTACGAAACATATATCGGACATCAAGCAGCTAGTCTCTTTAAATCGGACAATCCTGACCTAGTCATATTGTCCCGACGGTTGCAACCTTTTATAGAGTACTAGTTCTGTGTCCTGCGTGATCATCACCTCCATATGTCTGAAGCGATACTTCCATCTTGACATCACATCCAGTACACTACGATTCTCGATAAACCCAGAAGAGGTGTACACAGAACCGGTTAGGGTCCCCAACCACCAAAACCAAAGTTTACCGATTGTCGCAAGTACTAGCGAGATGTAAGTCTCAGGTTAAGACCATATACACCTACCCTGATGCGGCCTCCCATAGACACGCAGACATACTACCAATGGGATTCCGCGGGGTCTATCCAGAGCGAAGCTGTTTTCCGTACCATCGGTAAAAACACAACCTCCTATTGCACTTGCATAAGTATCCAATACTTAAATATATGAGAACTATGCCGTTGTGCCCTCACAACGTGCACAAGCGCAATACTAGTCTATTCCGCATTATCGATGTCCGATCTCGATAATACTCCGACTAGGGATATTTAATGATTAAACTTTTATAGATTGATACTGTCTCATATCATCTCAATCCAGTATTAATCATATGGACTTTCGCCATTTATTAATCAAAGTAAATAATATTACAAAACGGCAAAAGGCAATTTCATTATCACATAGTTAATTTTGTACAATAATACAATATCATTTACAAACAGTGACGCTATGGGACATAATGTCTAACAATCTCCCACTTGGCCTATAGCCAGTCACTCAAGCATCTAATACCCGAACTATGTATGTGTCGTTCAAAAACTTGCTGAAGAACAGCCTTCGTCAGCGGATCTGCAATGTTGTCATCTGATGTGACCTTCTCGACCTTTACATCGCCACGATGTATAATCTCCCGAATCAGATGGTAACGTCGAAGAACATGCTTGGACCGTTGATGAGACCTTGGTTCCTTAGCCTGTGCTATAGCCCCGTTATTGTCACAATACAATGGAACGGGCTCAGCTGCTAACGGAACTACTCCTAATCCGATTAGGAACTTTCGGATCCAAACTGCCTCCTTTGCTGCTTCAGATGCAGCGATGTACTCCGCTTCTGTTGTTGAATCGGCAACAGTATCTTGCTTGGAAGATTTCCAGCTCACTGCTCCGTTATTCAAACAAAAAATGTACCCGGATTGCGACTTGTAGTCATCCTTGTCGGTTTGGAAACTTGCATCGGTATACCCAGATACCGCAAGTTCTCCACCTCCATAAATTAAGAAAGCATCCTTAGTTCGTTTAAGATACTTAAGGATATTCTTAACTGCTATCCAGTGACCTTCACCTGGATCGGCCTGATAGCGACTGCACATGCTCAAAGCATATGAGACATCAGGTCGTGTACATATCATGGCATACATGATCGATCCGACTGCCGAGGCGAACGGTATCCGACTCATGTTGTCCCTCTCTTCCTGAGTCTTAGGACACATGTCCTTAGACAGAGAGGTACCACGTACCATTGGAACCAATCCCCTCTTGGATTGTTCCATGTTGAATCGCTTCAACACTTTATCAATGTATGTACTCTGGGAGAGTCCAAGCAGCTTTCTAGATCTATCCCGGTAGATCTTTATTCCAAGAATAAAGGCTGCTTCTCCCAGATCTTTCATGGAGAATTTTAATGAAAGCCAAGCTTTCACCGACGTTAGCATGGGAATGTCATTGCCTATAAGCAATACGTCGTCGACATAAAGGACAATAAAAGTAAGTGCTCTCCCACTAACCTTCTTGTATACACAAGGGTCATCTGCGTTTTGCACGAAATCATATTCCTTTATGATCTCATCAAAACGCTGATTCCATGACCGTGATGCTTGCTTCAATCCATAAATGGATCGATTTAACTTACAAACCTTGTTTGCAAGTCTAGGTACGATAAAACCGTCAGGCTGTTGCATATAAACATCCTCCAAAAGGTTTCCGTTAAGGAAAGCGGTTTTAACGTCCATCTGCCATATCTCGTAATCGAAATATGCAGCTATTGCAAGCATTATCCGAATGGATTTAATCATGGCAACGGGTGAGAAGGTTTCGTCATAATCAATACCATATTGTTGACGATACCCCTTCGCTACAAGCCTAGCTTTGTACGTTTGTACGTTGCCATCCATGTCGGTCTTCTTCTTGAAGATCCATCTGCATCCAATAGGCTTTACGCCTTCTGGTGCATCAACCAGTGTCCAAACTTGGTTGGCGTACATGGAATCCATCTCGGACTTCATGGCTTCTTGCCATAAAGCGGAATCGATATTTTGTATCGCTTCCTCATACGTAGCCGGCTCATTATCCTCAATAAGATTAATATCTACATGAGGTGAGATCAGGAACCCATACCTCTCAGGTACTGTTCTGACTCTCTCCGACCTACGCGGTCCTTGTGTATGTGAAGTTTGTGGTACAGACTCATCCCGGACGGTCTGTTCTTGTTCCGTCGTTGATTCATTGCCAGGAACAGTATCACTACGATCTTCATCGAGTTCTACTTTCCTCCCACTTACCACTGCATTTAAAAAATCCTTCTCAAGGAAAAATGCTTGTAGAGCAACAAATACTTTGTTCTCTTGTGGGTGATAGAAGTAATATCCTTTGGTTTCCCTAGGATATCCTACGAAAAGGCATTTATCAGATTTGGGTTCAAGTTTGGTACCTTCCAAACGTTTAACATATGCCCAGCATCCCCAAATCTTCAGGAAAGAGAAACCTGGTTTCCTTCCTGTCCATATCTCATATGGAGTCTGTTCAACAGACTTCGACGGTACCTTATTCAAAATAAGTATAGCACTGTTTAATGCGTATCCCCAGAAGGATATTGGTAGCTCAGTGCGACTCATCATTGACCTTACCATGTCCAACAAGGTGCGGTTTCTCCGTTCGGACACACCGTTTAATTGCGGTGTTCCAGGAGGAGTCCACTGTGAAAGAATACCATATTCTTTCAAGTAATCTTGAAACTCATAACTTAAGTATTCGCCACCACGGTCTGACCGTAATGTCTTAATACTCTTCCCTGTTTGTTTCTCCACTTCGTGTCGAAACTCTTTGAATTTCTCAAAAGTTTCCGACTTGTGTCTCATAAGATACACATAACCGTAACGAGATGCATCATCTGTAAAGGTTACGAAGTAGTGAAATCCACCTCTAGCCTGGCTAGACATGGGCCCGCATACGTCAGTATGAACAAGAGCCAACAGTTCTGTGGCACGTTCACCTTTACCGCTAAAAGGTGATTTAGGCATTTTGCCTAAAAGACAAGATTCGCAGACGTCATATGAATTGGGATCAAATTCGTCCAAGTACCCACTCTTCGAAAGTGTGGATATGCGAGTCTTGTTGATGTGTCCAGACGACAATGCCACATATAAGCTTCATCTTTTAGATTATTTCTTTGAGCCTTTTGTTTGTCATTTTAGGAGATTCATTTATATTCAAAATATAAAGACCGTTATTTGCAACAGCTGTGCAAATTTCTGCATCATTTTTATATAAATAACACCCAGTGTTCCTGAATACAAAAGTGTAACCCTGCTGGGTTAACAAGGATACAGATATAATATTCCTAGTTAAACTAGGTACAAATAACAGTTCAAAAGTTTAAGTTCATGCCCTGAGGGCAGTTCTAAAACAAAAGTCCCTACGGCCAAAACAGCAACTGGTGTTCCGTTTCCAACCCGTAGATCCATCTCCCCGGATGCCAGCACCCTGCTATCCTGCAGATCCTGCACATCAGTACAAATATGAGCACCACAACCAGAATCAAAAATCCAATTTTTAAAACTAGAAGTATTCATATTTATCTCAATAACAAACATACCAGAAGCGATAGCCTTGCCATCCTTGATATCCTCCTTCTGCCCTTTGCCCATTCGGCAGTCACGTTTCCAGTGACCCCTCTTGCCGCAGTTGAGGCAGATGTCGTGAGATTTGTCCTTTGGCTTCCTAGAAGCCACTGTCAACTTGCCTTTGCCCTTTTTCTTGAACTTCTTTCTCTTGCACCTCCAATTGCCTTGGGGCCACCCTTTGGCGCATGAGAGGTCGATGCAAAATGCGCCTCGCGCTTGCTCCCCTTTAGGAGTTCCCTTTCGGACTCCTTCAAGATAGATAACAGCTCTCCAAGAGTGTCATCTGTATCCATCAACTTGTAGTTGACTATGATTTGTTTCCAAGTATCAGGAAGTGACTGCAAGATCATATCTATAGTCAGCTCAGCCTCCAAGACTATTCCCATATTGGCCAACTCATCAATATCGGCGATCATTTGAGTCCCGTGGGCTTCAACTGATGCGCCATCTGTCATCCGGGAGCGGAAGAGTTTCCTTACTAGCTCGTACCTCTTCATCCGCTTATTGGTGCGGTGAAGATCACGCAATCTTGCCATCATGTTATAGGGATCCAAGTCCCTATTCTGGCGTCTGAAATGCTGGGTCATTGCAGCTAGCATAACTGACTGAGCTTGGTCACAATCGTCACTATGAGTTTTCCATAACTCTAGCTCCAGTGGCTCAGTGGGTTCAGGCGGGAGAGGTCTCTGAATAGTATACAGTATCCTCTCAGCCCCAAGCACTATCTTGAGGTTCATTTCCCAGTCGGCAAAGTTTGTCCCTTTGAAGACATTATCGCCCATGATTATGTCGCGGATATTACCTTTGCCCATCATCTTGACAACTATAGTCCAACTATAAAGTCAACGATGTTATGGGTACAGTCAAACTGTTACAAAAAAATAACAATATATTAGTCCAACTAATTATTAAAATATTGACGAAATGATTTTGAAAGACGCGTAAGGCTAAGTATCTGAACGAAATTGCAAATTCAATAATAGCCTCCCACTATTTTCTTCAAGTTTCTAACCCTCTGTAGAGAACTCGGGAAATCTAATTTCCTAGTGGGCTAGGATCCCGTTAAATAACACACAACCTTGACTTTGGCCAATAAAAATTGTATGCTATTTAACATAGGTAGATCTCCATGATCAATTGGATCTCATCCAATTCCTAGATCCGGTTAGGTGGACATCCAAGTCCGAAACATATGTATAATGTCAATGTATCCAATACATTTTCCTAACCATATCCTCCGAATCAACTAGGCCTTGGCTTTGGCCAAAAACAAACCTAATGATTCCAGTTAAGCGGGACCCATTGACGAGGAAAGTTTCGTAATCAATGTCGTTGGACAAAAAGTGATCTTGACTTTGGTCAATAAAAATCACGATTTGGACAAGACACCGATATGCAACAAAACTCTCATGATTCAAGTACATCCTAGGTTGACAAAGGTCTTGACTTTGGTCAAAAACAAACCAATGCCAACTTCGGATCTTGAACAAGAACCATTCAATGGAAGGATATTCGCTTAATATAAATTGAGGGATTTTCGCGTAATTGGCAACCAATTTATTTATCTTTGTTAGGTCTCATCATCATACACCCTTAAGCATGCTTCTAAAACATCATAAAGCGCGTAAAGTAAATTAATAGTGATATGCGGATGGATATATAAACAACTTGTTCCTAGAACAAATCACTCCCTTTCCTCTCCCCGCTAGCACTATTCTACTACTACCCAATTACATAATACAATAAGAGAAACCTCATTTACATTGAGGGGAATTAGGTGAGAAGAGAATACAAAGAGATAAAGAGATAAGGCTGGACACGCAGGTCCAATTTATAAATTCCAAATTTACAATAATTTCTAAAATTACCCTTTCCCTTCTAATATCCATCCGATATACACTATTCATTCATCACATACATATATATTCAAACAAGACATGCTTTACAACCAATCTAATCCAATTAATTAGTCTTTGTTAAAGTGATCATCCAATGTTCAAACAACGGTTTGATTTTGCGCGAGTCCAACTCGATTGAGAATAAGTACATAAGGTACGAATTCGCGAATTATATCGAACTACTTATTAAATCTAATTTAATTCGTATTCAATACTAATTCAATTATTTAATTCCAAATTAAATGTTTACACTTTAATGTGCTTTAAAGACTTAGATTCTAAATCTAATCCTATTGGGTCTCAAAGCCCAACTAACATCCAATGTTGAATTTAATTCAAGTCAAATGGGCTTAGAATTGATTTATTAAGGCTTGGGCTTTGGTCAATGTGGGTCAAACCCAATTACCAAGCCCAAATAAGGAATCACCCTTAAGTGCCATAAAACCAATTTTAAGCCCATAAGGCCCAATTAAATTATTAAAGCCCATTAATTAAATTTAATATTCCAAACATTAAAGTCCAATTAATTAAAGTGTAATACCAAGATTAATAATTAAACCAAATATTTCAAAAATACCCATTTAATTTATTAATCATCAATTTTTCAAAAAAATGTCCAACATTAATTTAACAAAAATCAACTCCTTTACATGTCCTATGTATTCGGCCAAGGTGAGTTTTTTGTGTCGATTTGTTTTTCAATCCGATTGAATTATTAATCTACGTCCCGTACACGTTCTAAGTCATCCAATGATCTTAAACACAAAAAATTCAATCCACTCCAAGTAGCAACACATTCGGCCAAGGCATGAATTTGGGAAAAATCATCCAATGCATTTTTCATAAAATTGATTCCATATAACATCATGTATATACATGCAAGCATACTTATTAATCAAATTTCACAAGAACATGCTTATATCAATTTCTTCATACCATTCGGCCAAGGTCAAGATTTTGGGGGAAAAATCATCCAATGCATTTTTCATAAAATTGATTCCATGTAAATCATCTATATACATGCAAGCATACTTATTCATCAAATTTCACAAGAAATGCTTCAATCAATTTATCACACCCATTCGGCCAAGGTCAAAATTTTGGGAAAAATCATCCAATGCATTTTTCATAAAATTGATTCCATATAACATCATTTTACATACATGCAAGCATACTCATTCATCAAATTTCACAAGAACATGCTTCAACCAATTTTGCAAATTTTAACCTAAAGTATTTCATGCTTAACCATGGCCATGATACCATTGTTGGTTTCTATAATATGTCCCAAGGAAAGATTAAGCATACATGAATACAACAAAGAATATATATAAAAGATGAAGTATGGCGGAATCATACTTACCAATCTTAGTGATGAAGAAAACAAGCCAAATGGAAGCTCCAATGTTGGGATGATTCGGCCAAGGAAGGACAAGAAGAAGGAAGCTCCAAGCTTTGTGTATTCCTTGCTCTATGATGGTTTCCCTATCACCTCTTTTGATCCCTTGAAGGTGCTAGCCTTGCATGTTCCAAACAAAAACCATTTCTTCAAGCTTTTGGCAACCAAAGTGAAGAGATGAAGACCAAAACTGCATTCAGTTTTCGGTCAAGAAAGAGAGAGAAGAGAGTTTTTCTTAATTGATTTTTGATACAAAAATCAATTTATATTTATGCCATAAATTTATTAAATAATAATAAATCTATGACACAAGCCATGCAAAGGCTTAGAGTGTCAAACACTCAAATTCCATGCATAACAATTGAGTGTAATTTACACTATCACCATGCAATGCATTATCAATAAAATAATGCATATAATGACATGTGTCATGTGGGCCCCACACGTTTCCAAATGAAAGTGGGCCCACGTGCACTCACGCGTTCGGGTTCGATATTTCCGAAATACCGACTTACGTCGCGACGTTATTTAAATCGAATTTAAATAAATAATCGCGCCTAGCGAAATTATTATTTACGTCGCTAACGAATTAATTCTAAATTAACTCGTATGCCCGAATTAAAATCTAATTTTAATTTCGCGTCGAAATCGAATTTCGATTATTATATCGAATATAATAATTTTATCGATTAATTCCAAATTAATCGTTCTCTCTCTCTAAATAAGGCACTTTATCCGAGATAAAGTTTCTCCGCAATTAATCCAAGATTAATTAAGTTCGAATCAAATATCATAGGTGAATCTTCAGGAAGCGACCCAAGAGATCTCCGGATATGTTGGCAGTAAATACGGTCGTCGGATAATCCGAACACGCACGTACCTCGTACTACGTTCTTACCGATTCACAAGACAAGGTTGGCTTCTAGCAAAGCGCCATGCCTACCCAATTCTCCAGAAATATTCTTATAGGAATATAAGATCTATATCAAGCGTAGTATACCGTAGTATTGCGTACATCGATCCAGTATCGGATGATCACATGCTAGGCCTGGGGCTGGAGATGTGTCTGCCCCGTACGAAACATATATCGGACATCAAGCAGCTAGTCTCTTTAAATCAGACAATCCTGACCTAGTCATATTGTCCCGACGGTTGCAACCTTTTATAGAGTACTAGTTCTGTGTCCTGCGTGATCATCACCTCCATATGTCTGAAGCGATACTTCCATCTTGACATCACATCCAGTACACTACGATTCTCGATAACCCAGAAGAGGTGTACACAGAACCGGTTAGGGTCCCCAACCACCAAAACCAAAGTTTACCGATTGTCGCAAGTACTAGCGATGTAAGTCTCAGGTTAAGACCATATACACCTACCCTGATGCGGCCTCCCATAGACACGCAGACATACTACCAATGGGATTCCGCGGGGTCTATCCAGAGCGAAGCTGTTTTCCGTACCATCGGTAAAACACAACCTCCTATGCACTTGCATAAGTATCCAATACTTAAATATATGAGAACTATGCTGTTGTGCCCTCACAACGTGCACAAGCGCAATACTAGTCTATTCCGCATTATCGATGTCCGATCTCGATAATACTCCGACTAGGGATATTTAATGATTTAAACTTTTATAGATTGATACTGTCTCATATCATCTCAATCCAGTATTAATCATATGGACTTTCGCCATTTATTAATCAAAGTAAATATTATTACAAAACGGCAAAAGGCAATTTCATTATCACATAGTTAATTTTGTACAATAATACAATATCATTTACAAACAGTGACGCTATGGGACATAATGTCTAACAGGTAGTGCGGTCTGTACATGGGACACAACTCCACGTACCACCTGAGTAAACGGCACCTTCTCTTGTGTGGAGTTGCTTTGGTTTATTTATTTCTTGTCATTTAAATCATGTATGTTGCTTATCTCCGTATGATATGATCAAGTGCATGGGCTTAGCAAGTGCGATGAAAGGTTCCCTAATTGGAGGGGTTTAAATCCTTCACCACGACGCTTTGCCGCACCGATCGATGTGTGTTCGGTTGAATGCGAGATACGTTCAATCGAGCATACCTAGTTTGATATGATTGTCTTTTTTTTTCGTATGCATGATTCAACCGAGCGCATGGGTATAGTAAGTGTGATGTGAGATCCCCTATGGGGAGGGGCTAAAGCCCTTTACCACGATGCTTTGCCGCACCGGTTGATGTTGTGTTCGGTTGGATGCAAGACACGATTCAATCGGACATACTTAGAATAGTATGATTGTCTTTATGTTTGTATGCATGATGTGATGTGACGCGCATGGGCTAGTATGTTGGTCTAAAGGTCCTCTCTTTGAGAGATCAAGAGCCCTCAAAAGGCCAACTTTACGGCTAGTACTTCGCCGCGCCCCTTTATCTTGCTGTTTATGTATTGCGTCCCATTTCATGCATCAGGTCTGTTCCCGTTCGAACGCGTTTACGAACGCAACTCGAACGCGCATGCATTTTTGCCTTATCATGCATCAGGTCTCACTTCCATTCGAACGCGTTCACGAACGCCATACGAACGCGAGCATTCTGTCTCATTTCCGTTCGAACGCGTTAACAAACACCATACGAACGCGAGCATTCTGTTTCATTTCCGTTCGAACGCATTTACGAACGCTACTCGAACGTGAGCATTCTGTCCCATTTTCGTTCAAACGCGTTTACGAACGCTACACGAACGCGAACACACTGAACTGAGTCTGTCTCATCATATTCATGCATAATTGCCTCTTGGTTGATCTTTCTTGTGTTATATAGCCAACCGTATGTTTGTATTCCTGCATTTATCCATTCTATGTGTTCTTGGGATTGTATTCAAGCATGATTAGGCTGTTAGCATGTTATTGGTTATAATAGGTTCATGAGATAGTACTCAAGCATGTTTATTCCATTGGTTGCGTCGTTTGCCTGGTCTTGATTTAACGCATTACGATTCATATGCCTATGCCATGATGACTTTGGAGTATTATTTCTTGTGATATATCGGATGGAAACCCAGACATAAATTCCGTAGCCGATTCCGAATGGACGGTAATGCGGTCTGTACTTGGGATACAACTCCACGTATCAATTGGAAGAGTGCTCACATGTATGCTTGTGCGGATATTATGTATGCTTGTTTTTTCATGAATATGATATGCTGAATGAAGTGGTATGTTCATTGTTACTTTGAGGTATTTTGTTAGACATGTGTTATTAGATATGAGATATATGCGAAATGTATGTATTAGTGTTATTTTGTACCCATGAATATAGAAGCATGATATTCTTAGGAATAAGTGTTACTTAAGCCTGATTAAATTATTATGTAAATCCTTTCATTACAAATGGCATAAGTAAGGGACCATTTCGAACCCAATGGTTTGAGGTCTTCCCTTGCGAGGGGTGAGTGCGGCCTTAAATCTCATTTTCCCGGTTCACACCGGGTGGCGACTCCATTACTCTCCGGTTTAGTCCCTCGTGGCTACTCTGTATTCCCAACTAGGCCGCGAGCCTAGGGACAGCATGCGTCGTCCAGTTTCTATGTCCCACACTCTAACCTCTGTCGAGTACTCGAGAAATCGTGTTTCCTAGTAGGCTAGGATCCCGTTAAATATCACACAATCTTGACTTTGGCCAACAAATTGTATGATAATTAACTAGGTAGATCTCTAAGATCAATTGGATCCATTCCAATTCCTAGATCCGGTAGGGGGATATCCAAATCTGAAACATATATATTATATATGCCAATACATCCAATGTATTACCTAACCTTTTTCCTCTGAATCAACTAAGCTTTGGCTTTGGCACAACAAACTTAGTGATCCCAGTCAAGCGCGACCCATTGACCATGGAAAGCTTCGTAATCAATGTCGATGGACAAGAAGTGGTCTTGACTTTGGCCAACAAACCACAACTTGGACAAGACACTGATATGGAACAAAGCCTTCGTGATTCAAACACATCTTTGACAGACAAAGGCCTTCACTTTGGCCAACAAACCAATGTCGTCTCGGATCTTGAGTGAGAATCACTCAATGGAAGGAAAGACGCTTAATATTGAGCGAGGGTTTTTCGCGTGCAAATTGGCAACCAATTTATTATCTTTGTTAAGGTCTCATCATCATACACCCTTAAACATGCATTCTAAACACATAATAAAGCGCATATGAATAAAATAATAATGATATGCGGATGGATATTTTACATTGATCCTAGATCAAATCTCTCTCTTTCTATCTCCAGCTAGCACTTGTATTACTTCTACCCGTTACACTACACTTCTAAAGAAACCTCATTTACATTGAGGGGAATAGGTGAGAAGAGAAATACAAGAGAATAGAGGTGATAAGGCTGGACACGCAGGTCCAATTAATAAATCAAATTATTACACAATTTCCAAAATTGCCCCACCCGACTAATATCCATCCGATATACATTATTCATGCATTGCAACCATGTATTCATACAAGCATGTTATCAATCAATCTAATCCAATTAATTAATTTGATAATTAGTGATCATCCAATGTTCAAACAACAATTTTATTTTTGCGCGAGTCAAACTCGTTTTGCGAATAAGTACTCAAAGTACGAATTCTTGAATTAAATTAAACTACAAAATTAAATCCAATTCAATTTGTATTTAATACTAATTCACTATTTAATTCTAAATTAAATATTACACTTTTATTAATGAACCATTACGACTTAAATTCCAAATTTAATCCCAACGGGTCTCTAAGCCCGATTAACATCTAATGTTTATTTAATTAAAGTCCAATGGGCTTTAATTAATTTCTATAAGGCGTGGACTTTTGGTCAACTCGGGTCAAACCGATAACCAAGGTCCAATCCGGGAGTTACCCCGTAAGCCTTTAAATTAATTTTGGCCCATTCGGCCCAATTAAATAATTAAGGTCCATTAAGTCATAATTGGACTTTTGGATGCAGTTTTGGGCCCAATTGGATCCAACCAAATTGGCCTAAACCTAACTTGGTACAACCAAGCCCAAAAGCCCAATTACAACCTTTTAAGGCCCAATTTCCAAAATAAGCCCAAATTAATTAACTTATAAAATTCCAAATTCCATAATTAATTAACCTAAGTGTAATACACAATTAATCACCCAATTAACATTCCTAAAACATCAATTAGCCTAATTAATCATTCACTTTAATATCAAATAGTGTCCAACACAATTTCATCAAAATCAAACCCAATACATGCTACTTTATTCTCGGCAATTAGGGGGTTTTTCCAATCCGATTCGGTTTCAAACCAATTGAATCCACAATCATCATTTCCCAAATCAATTCAACTCATCCAATGAATCAAAATCAAAAAACACAATGAATTTCAAATGTTCAATATATTCGGCCAAGCCCTTTAATTTGGGGAAAATTGTTCCAAATCAAAATTCAATCCAATTGAACTTCAAAACAACATTATCCACTTGTTTTAAGTCATCCAATGATCAAACAAACCAAAATCACCAAGAAATTAGGGTTCATCATTTTCGGCCTACTCCAAAAATTTGGGGAAAAATGGATCCAATCCAAGTTCATGAAATTGAACATACACAACTTTAATTAATCAACATACAAGCATACTTAATCAATCAATTCAACCAAATCATGCTTCAATTGATTTTACCCAATTTCAAACCCTAAAAGTTTTCATGCTTGACCAAAGCTCTGATACCATTGTTGGTTTCTAATTAGGTCCAATGATCATCAAACAAGCAAGAAAAAAACGCATGAATACTTCAAGGAGTAAGGCGGAATACATACTCACATTGAATGGTTTGATGCTAGGAAGAACAAAACCCATTTTCCTCATTATTGAAGCTCGGTTTTGTGCTCCTTGAGCTGCAAGACTGCACATTTTTGTTCTATTTTGGCTCCTCCAAAATCGGCCATTGAAGCTCCAAGCTTCAAGCTCCAAGAATGGATTCCAAGCTCATAAATTCGTTTCCCTATCACCTATGTATAACCCAAGGTGTGCTAGCACTTCTTCATCTTCCTTGATTCTCATTTTATTCGGTCAAACCAGAAAATTTTGAGAAGAAATTCGGCTCCAAGCATGAGAGGGAGAAGAGAGAAAAAGAGGGAAAAAAAAGGTTTCATGGAAACCGTAAAAGAGAGAGAGAAAAAGTGAAAAGAAAAAATTGTATTTGGCTTTTTATATTTTTCAAAATATTAAAACCATTTACCAAATTTTTACTTTTCCTTAAATGGTAAAGTCAAAAAGCAAAAAGCAAAAGTTGCTTTTCAACTACTACATCAATCACTCAAATCAAGTGACAACTTGTCACATCACTCAAAGTGACATTGATTTGACGCTTGATGTGACTAGTGATTTGACGCTTGATTTGACTTGCGTGCCGCACTCGAATTCGAAATGCGAATGCGCTCGCAAATAATCCTGGGCTCGGGTTCGCTAATTCCAAATTAACGAATTTTCCGTTGCGTCGTAATTAAATGATTACGCCTAGCGAAATCACTATTCACGTCGCTAAAGAATTAATTCTAAATTAATTCGTTCGCCCGAATTAAAATCTAATTTCAATTCCGCATCGAAATCCAATTTCGTATAATATATCGAATATATTATTTTATCGATTAATTCCAAATTAATCGTTCTCTCTCTTTAATTAATATTTTATCCGAGATAAAATATCTCCTTAATTAATCCCAGATTAATTTCTATATCTTCTAATTAATCCCAGATTAATAAAGTGCGAGTTATACGTCATCGGTGAATCTTCGGGAAGCGACCCATGAGATCCCCGGATATGTTGGCAGTAAATACGGTCATCGGACTATCTGAACACGTAAGTACCTCGTACTACGTTTGTACCGATTTACAAGACAAGGTTGGCTTCTAGCAAAGCGCCATGCCTACCTAATTCTCCAGAAATATCCTTATAGGAATATGTGATCTATATCAAGCGTAGTATACCGAAGTATTGCGTATTTCTGTCCAGTATCGAATGTTCACGTGCTAGGCTAGGGCTGGAATCGTGTCTGCCCCGTACGAAGCACATATCGGATGTCTGGCAACTAGTCTCTAATCGAATATACATGACCTAGTCACAATATCCCGATAACTCGAGCATTTAAGAGAACGAGTTCCGTATCCTACGTGACCATCATCTCCATATGACTGGAGTGACACTTCCGTCTTGACATCACACCCAACACACTACGATTCCCAATATACCCAGTATCGACGTACACAGACCCTGTTAAAGCCCTGGACGACCTTAACTAAAGAATATTGATTGTCGTATGTATTAACGGTGCAAGTCTCGGGTTTTAAGACAAATAAACTACCCGGAATGCAGACTCCCATAGACACATAGTCATACTACCAATGGGATTCCACGGGGGGCCTATCCAGAGCGAAGCTGTTTCCCATACCATCGGTAAAACACAACCTCCTATTACACTTGCATGAGTATCCTATACCCAAATATATGAGAACTATGCCGTTGTGCCCTCACAAATGCGCACAAGTGTAATACTAGTCTTTTACGTATTTATCGATGTCCAATCTCGATAATACTCTGAGTAGGGATATTTAATGATTTATCCTATGTTGACTGATACTGTCTCATATCGTTCTCTGTCCAGGAACAAATCATAGGGACCTCTCATCATTTATATATCTAGGTGATCTAATCACAAATGATAAGAGTGCAATCTCCTTTGTCACATAGTTAATTTGTACAGCAACACCATGATCTGTACAAATAGTGATGCTATGGGTCATAATTGTCCACCAGTGAGGGCACAACGACATAGTTCTCATATATTTGGGTATAGGATACTCATACAAGTGTAATAGGAGGTTATGTTTCACTGATGGTACGGGAACCAGCTTCGCTCTGGATAAGACCCCCTCGGAATTCCATTGGTAGTATGACTATGTGTCTATGGAAATGCGAAATCAGGGTAGGTGTATTTGGTCTTAACCTAAGACTTGCACCGCTAATACTTGCAACAATCAATATACTTTGGTTGAGGTCGTCCAGGGCTTTAACAGGTTCTGTGTATGCTAATGCTGGGTATATTGAGAATCGTAGTGTGTTGGGTGTGATGTCAAGACGGAAGTGTCACTCCAGTCATATGGAGTTGATGATCGCGCAGGGATACAGAACTGGTTCTCTAAATAAGGTTGCTACCGTCGGGATAATATGACTTGATCATGATTTTCCGATATTAAAAAGACTAGTTGCTCGTAATCTGATATATGCTTCGTATGGGGCAGACACTGTACCAGCCCCAGGCCTTGCATGTGATCATCCGATACTGGACAGAAATACGCAATACAACGTATACTACGCCATATACAGATCCTTTATTCCTGTAAGGATATTTCCGGAGAATTGGGTAGGCATGGCGCTTTGCTAGAAGCCAACCTTGTCTTGTAATTCGGTATAAACGTAGTACGATGTACTTACGTGTTTGGATAGTCCGACGACCGAATTTACTGCCAACATATCCGGGGATCTCATGCCAAAGATTCACCGGTGATGTATGACTCATACTTTTAATTAATCTATGATTAATTAGAAGAGAGAGAAAATTAATCTGGGATTAATTGCGGAGATATTTTATCTGGGATAAAATATCATTTAAAGAGAGAAAACAATTAATTTGGAATTAATCGATAAATTAATATATTCGATATATTAAACGAAATTGGATTTCGACGCGGAATTGAAATTGTATTTTAATTCGGGCGAACGAATTAATTTAGAATTAATTCGTTAGCGACGTGAATATTGATTTCGCTAGGCGTAATCATTTAATTACGACGCAACAGAAAATTCGTTAATTTGGAATTAGCGAACCCGAGCCCGAGATTATTTGCGATCGCATTCGCATTTTGAATTCGAGTGTGGCACGTCAAATCAAGCGTCAAATCGCTAGTCGCATCAAGCGTCAAATCACTTGTCACTTTGAGTGATGTGACTTGACAACTTGATGATGTGAGTTGATGTTGAGTGTTGGACACTCAAATGTTGTAAGAAATTAAATGAAATATATACCAAATTTTGGTATATCATTTTAAGTCTTTTTTATTTTGGAAATCATTCAACACATTCTCTCCTCTCTTTCCTCTCTTCACTCACGCCCATGGAGGGCTTTTTCTTCTGGTTTCTGGTTCTCCAAAACAGTGAAGAAAATGGGAAGCAGTGCGTTTTTGTGGCAAGAACAAGAGTGGTAACACACTCCGGGATCAATGCGAAGGTGATTGGGAAGTCCACCCATGAGCCGGGAATCAAATGACGAAGCTTGGAGCTTGGCTTCTTGTTGATTGAAGGCCGAACCAGTGAGGAATTCACTGCACTGCCGTGACCAGTCCACTGTGAGCAAAACAAAATTTTTGTTGCCTCCGCGTCGCTCAACCGCTCGATGTAAGTATTCAGCGACTTCCTCGAATGCATTCACACATGTTCATGCTTGATTTATGATCCTTAGGACCCTTAGAATCTCCAACAATGGTATCAAGAGCTTGGTTAAAAGCATGAAAAATTATTTAGGGCTTAAAATTGGGCAAACTTGATTTTGAGCATGATTAATGAAATTGGATGGATTAGTATGCTTAAATTTGTTTGAATTAAGGATTGATTGGATCAATTTGTTGAAATTATTTTTGGAACAAATTTCCCAATATTTTGGTCATGGCCGAAAATGTGATGCCCTAAATGTCTTGGGATTTTTGATTTTTGACAATTGGATGTGTTGGAAATCATTCGGGAATATGATTTAATGTCGATTGTGGAATTAATTGATTGAAACCGAATCGGACAAAATTCCCCAAATTTCCGAGAGCATAAGAGCATGTAATTGGGTTTGATTTTTGTTAAAATGTGTTGGACATGTTTTAATGTTGATGGCATGATTAATTAGTACTAATTTGGTGTTTTGGAAATATTGATTTTGGTGATTAATTATGTTAATACACTTTAGTTTAATTAAACATTAAATTTGGAATTTTTGTGTTAGATTAAATGGCCTTAAATTGGATTTGGGCTTGTTGTGTTGTAAATGGGCTTATTGGGCTTTGTTGTACAAAGTTGGGTTAAGGCAAATTGGATTGGATCCAATTGGGCCCAAAACCGCTTCCACAAAGCCCAAATGCGACTTAATGGACCTTTAAAATTTAATTGGGCCTAATGGGCCAAGATTGATTTATGGGCTTATGGGGTAACTCTTGGATTGGATTTTGGTTATTCGGTTTGACCCAAGTTGACCAAAAGTCCACGCCTCGAGAAATTAATTAAAAGCCCATTGGACTTTAATTAAATTGACGTTGGACGTTTATCGGGCTTTGAGACTCGTAACGATTAAATTTGGAATTTAAGTCGTAAAGGTTAGTAAATAAAGTGTGACATTTAATTTGAATTAAATAGTGAATTAGAATTGAATGCATATTAAATTGGATTTAATGATGTAGTTTAATTTAATTCAAGAATTCGTACTTTGAGTACTTATTCGCAAAACGAGTTTGACTTGAAAAAAATGAAATCGTTGTTTGAACATTGGATGATCACTAATTATCAAATTAATTAATTTGATTAGATTGATTGATAACATGCTTGTGTGAATACATGGTTGCGATGCATGAATAATGTATATCAGATGGATATTAGATGGGTAGGACAATTTTAGAAATTGTTGTAATAAATTTGATTTATTAATTGGACCTGCATGTCCGGCCTTATTACCTCTTTATTCTTTGTATTCTCTTCTCACCTATTCCCCTCAATGTAAATGAGGTTTCTTTAGAAGTGTAGTGTAACGGGTAGAAGAAATATTTGTGCTAGCGGGAGAGAGAAATGAAGAGATTTGATCTAGGATCAATGTGTAAAGTATCCATCCGCATATCATTATTATTTTTCATATGCGCTTTATTATGTGTTTAGAATGCATGTTTAAGGGTGTATGATGATGAGACCTTAACAAAGATAATAAATTGGTTGCCAATTTGCACTCGAAAAACCCTCACAAAATATTAAGCGTTTTTTTCCTTCCATTGAGTGATTCTCACTCAAGATCCGAGACTGGCATTGGCTTGTTGGCCAAAGTCAAGGCCTTTGTCCGTCGATGATATGTTTGAATCACGAGAGCTTTGTTCCATGTCAGTGTCTTGTCCAAGTTGTGGTTTGTTGGCCAAAGTCAAGACCACTTCTTGTCCATCGACATTGATTACGAAGCTTTCCATGGTCAATGGGTCGCGCTTGACTGGAGATCACTAAGTTTGTTGTGCCAAAGCCAAGGCTTAGTTGATTCAGAGGAAAAATGTTAGGTAATACATTGGATGTATTGGCATATATAAGATATATGTTTCGGACTTGGATGTCCCCCTACCGGATCTAGGAATTGGATTGGATCCAATCGATCTTAGAGATCTACCTAGTTAATTATCATACAATTTGTTGGCCAAAGTTAAGATTGTGTGATATTTAACGGGATCCTAGCCCACTAGGAAACGCGGTTTCCCGAGTACTCGACAGAGGGTTAGAGGCTCACCGAAAAATAGTGGGAGGCAAGAATTGAATTTGCAATATTCGTTTAATTACTTGCCATACGCGCTCAAACAAATATCATTTGTCGTCAAATAATTAAATGTTAGTTGGACTAATATTTAAAATGTTGTTTTAATAAATGGTGGACTATATTCAAACTATTCATTTATAATTGGATTATAGTAATCAATATATTATTTTAATAATCTATTAAATTAAAGTTGATTAAATAGTTGGACTATTGTAATCATTATAATAAATAGTACCAAAATCGTTGATTAAATAGTTGGACTATTAGAATAAAGATATAAATTGAAAGATTGACGTTAATACATAATCCTAGGGAAAATGTGTTTAAATGGTTTAATTTTCAAATTGGGAATAATTTCAGGATGGTCCTGGAAAAATAATAAGTTATTTTATTTGATAAAATAATATATTAAGCCTAAGCCCGAAGTTAAGCAAATAGTAGAGCATAATCTTTGGAAGATTATGTGATGATAACTTTAGTGCTTACTATCCATTAAGCTTGCCGCAGTAGACTCCTTAATTTCTGAATCAGAACTAAGGATTAGATCCTTAAAGTATGATAATGAAATTGAAGGATCTTCATAAATCTATCTTTAGATTTTAGAAGTACTAAATTGCAATGAATAATTCTTGGAGAATTAATGACTATTCTCAAGGAGACAAAGTCAAAATTTTCAATTAGGCAAGTAGGGATAGTCGCACTTTACTTCGATATTCTAGAAACCTGAGGCTTGTACAAAGGCTACTGGAATGTGGAAAAATGGCAAAGGCAAAATCATTATAATCTTCTGGGAAGATAAAGGACATATCCCAAAATGTCTGCCTAATTGTGGCAAACGGGATCACGAAAGCGTGACTGCCGTTTGAACAAAGCAGACATGAAGGAATTGAAGACGAGAAGGCTCTGACTTCAAATATGTTTGTCATAAATATATTCAATACTAGTTTTAAAATTGGATTTTAGATACTTAGTGTGATATAAATATATACTGATGTTCAGACTCTGCTATGAGCAGGATACTGACATCAATTGAGATTAATCTGCGAATTGGAAACAGGACGAAAGTCGCTGTTTTAACCGTAGATACCTAATCTTAGGAACTACCCTTCGGGTGTGTACCTAAATTTGGAAACTGTTATAATGTAACTAGTTTGACTAGATACATTATCTTTATATCAGTGTTTAACCCGCTGCGAGTGAACCTTTATATTCTAGAACACTAAAGTGTTTTATTATATAAAGATGATATTGAGATAAACACATTAGATGTGAATAACAGTATTTATATTTTGAATATAAATAAACCTCAAACGTATAATATGACAAACAAATAGCTCAAACTGATTTGATCAGATGAAACATATTGTGGTGTTGTTGTCTGGGACACAATCAAACAAGACTCGTATATCCACACTTTTAAAGAATGGGTACTCGGACTAATTTGATTCTATTCAAATCAAGTCTACGAATCTAGTTTATTGGGCAATGTGCCTAAAACACTATTTACTTGGTAAAAGTGTAAATGCCACCGACCTGTTAGCCCTAGTTCATAGTGAAGCAAGTGGGCCCATGTCTAGCTAGGCAAGAGGTGGATATGAATATTTCGTGACCTTTACGGATGTGGCATCGCGTTATGGTTATGTGTTTCTTTTGAAGAACACAAATCGGAAACTTTTGCAGTTTCGACACGAAATAGACAAACAGATCGGCTAAAGTATTAAACCGTCGCGGTAAGACCGTAATGAAAAATACTTAAGCAATAAGTTTCTAATATACTTGAAAGAGTAAAGTATTCTTTCAAAGAGGACTCCTCCTGAACACTCAGTTTAACGATGTGTCCGAACGGATTAACCGAATTTTGTTAGACATGATAAGGCTAATCATGAGTCGCTCTGAGCTACCATTTCCTTCAACAGATAAGCATAAACAGTGCAGAACTTATTTAGAATAAGGTTCCATAAAAATCTATTTGACAGATTTCATATTAGATATGAACATGAAAGAAACCAGGTTTCTCATTCCTGAATATTTGGGTATGCTTGGCATATGTTTGGATGATACCAAATTAAAACACAAATTGGATAAGTGCCAATTGTAGGTTATCCTAGGGATACATAAGTATAGTACTTATACAACTCACTAGAGAACAATTAGATTGTTGCTCACCATACGGTTTTCCTAAGAGGAATACGATATTCAGTGGTAAGTGGGAGGATAGTAAAACTCGATGAAAATGAAGTAATACTTTTCAGGCATCGAATCTTTAATGGAACATAAATAGTTCATCAATGATGAAACTATTACCATAATCTTCGAATACAGAAGAACCGCGTAAGTCGGAGAGAGTCAGAAAACAACCTGGGGTATGGGTTTCTGATCTCACCTCATAAAGATGTCTATCTTATTGAGGAATACCAACTGACTACGTATGAGGAAGTGATACAAGGTATCAACTCCCTAATTATGACAAAGTGTCATGAATCCGTAATGGATTCCATGTGTATCAACTTAGTTTGGATACTAGTTGATGTACCATAAGGCATTGTGCCTATTGGTACTATATAAGTCTTCAAGGAAGACGTACATGGATGGCAACATACCAACGTATAAAGCTAGGCTTTTAGCGGAAATGTATCGTTATCAACATTGTGTTGATTACGATTCAACATTTTAACGGTTACCATGGTAAATCCATTTGGATAATGCTTTCTAAAGCTGCGTGTTTCATCTATGAAATATGACAGCTTTACGGGAAAATCGTTTTCCTGAAAAGGAAACCAGTAGGAGGATGTTTACAACATCCTGTCAGTTTTGTCGTACTATAAAACAAAGCAAGGTTTGCAGGTTATTCGATCCATGTTTGGATTGAAGCAAGCATTAGTTTCTTGGAATTATCATTTTGATGTAATCATAATAGTTTATGATTTAATTCAAAACGAAAATGATTCTTGTGTATATAAGAGGGTTAGTGGGTGCGCACTGACAGTGGATGTCCTACAATAATGATAATACGTCATTTCCTGGAAATGATATTCCCATAATACAATCGGCGAAAGCTTGGCTTTCGATAAAACTCTCTGAGAACTCGTACATTGAAAAATGTACGTGACCTGGTGTCTCATACGCTTTGAGCATATGGATTCACAAACAGGCCAATCCAAGTGATAGTCACTGGATTGAAGTTAAGAACATACTTAATGTCTTAGAGAACTAAGGATGTTGTCTTAATCTATGGAGATGGAGAACTTGAAGTGACTGGGATCACTGTAGCAAGTTTCCTAAACCGATAAAACGACTATAAGTCGCAAACGGTACTATACAGTTTGAATAACGGTACAGTGAGCTGGAAATCTTCCAAGCAAGATACTGTTACTGAATAAACAACAAATGTGAGTTATTGCTGCAGCTGAGGCAGCAATAGAAGCTTACTGGGTCGATAATAAATCTAATTAGATTAGATATAATTGTGTTAGCAGCTGAGCTAGGCGTCGCACATGCTAAAGAATTAATGGTCTCATCAACGATCCAGATATATACTTCGATATTCATCTGATTCGTTCGGATCATACATCGTGGCGATGTGATGATCGTATAAATCGCATCAGACGATAATCATGCAAATCCGCTGACGAAAGCATTTCTCAGCAGTTTGAGCCAACCGTACATAGTTCGGGTGTCAAGCACTTGAGTGACTGGCTATAGGCCAAGTGGGAGATTGTTGGACAATTATGACCCATAGCGTCACTATTTGTACAGATCACGGTGTGTTGTACAAATTAACTATATGACAAAGGAGATTGCACTCTTATCATTTGTGATTAGATCACCTAGATATATAAATGATTGGAGGTCCCTGTGATTTGTTCCTGGATTGAGAATGATATGAGACAATATCAATCCACGTAGGATAAATCATTAAATATCCCTAGTCAGAGCATTATCGAGATTGGATATCGATGAATGCGTAAAAGACTAGTATTACACTTGTGCACGTTGTAAGGGCACAACGGCATAGTTCTTATATATTTGGGTATAGGATACTTATGGAAGTGTAATAGGATGTTGTGTTTCACTGATGGTACGGAAAAAGCTTCGCTCTAGATAAGACCCCCTCGGAATTCCATTGGTAGTATGATTATGTGTCTATGGAAGTCCGAAATTAGGGTAGGTGTATTTGGTCTTAACCTGAGACTTGCACCACTAATGCATACGACAATCAATATACTTTGGTTGAGGTCATCCAGGGCTTTAACCGGTTCTGTGTACGCCAATTCTGGGTATATTGAGAATCGTAGTTTGTTGGGTGTGATGTCGAGATGGAAGTGTCACTCCAGTCATATGGAGTTGATGATCGCGCAGGGATACAGAACTGGTTCTCTATATAAGGTTGCAACCGTCGGGATAATGTGACTTGGTCATGATTATCCGATATTAAAGAGACTAGTTGCTCGTAATCCGATATATGCTTCGTACGGGGCAGACACTGTACCAGCCCCAGGCCTCACATGTGATCATCTGATACTGGACAGAAATATGCAATACTACGTATACTACGCCTGATACAGATCCTTTATTCATGTAAGGATATTTCCGGAGAATTACGGAGGCATGGCGCTTTGCTAGAGGCTAACCTTGTCTTGTAATTCGGTATAAACGTAGTACGAGGTACATACGTGTTCAGATAGTCTGACGACCGAATTTACTACCAACATATCCGGGGATCTCATGGGTCGCTTCCCAAAGATTCACCGATGACGTATGACTCGAACTTTTAATTAATCTGGGATTAATTAGATGAGAGAGAAAATTAATCTGGGATTAATTACGGAGATATTTTATCTGGGATAAAATATCATTAAAGAGAGAGAACGATTAATTTGGAATTAATCGATAATTATATATTTCGATATATAAACGAATTAGATTTTAATTCGGGCAAACGAATTAATTTAGAATTAATTCGTTAGCGACGTGAATAGTGATTTCGCTAGGCGTAATCATTTAATTACGACGCAACAAAAAATTCGTTAATTTGGAATTAGCGAACCCGAGCCCGGGATTATTTTCCAGCGCATTCGCATTTCGAATTCGAGTGCGGCATGCAAGTCAAATCAAGCGACAAATCATTAGTCGCATCAAGCGTCAATTCACTTGTCACTTTGAGTGATGTGACTTGACAACTTGATTGATAGATGTGACTTGATGGGAGTTGTTGAAAAGCTTTTAAAAGCTTGAGTGACATATATTAATATTATATGTTTGGTATATGTTAAATTGATTTTAGAAATCAATTAAACATTACACATTTTTCAACTTCTTCTCTCTCTTTCTTCTCATCATCATTCACGCCCAAAAGGGCTGTAAACTTTCTGGTTTCTGGTTTGCAGAAAACGTGAATGATGGAAGCAAGTGTGTTGGTTTTTGTGGCAAAATCAAGAAAGCTAGCACTCCGAGAGACATGCGAAGGTGATAGGGAAGTCCACCCATGAGCCGGGAACCATTCGACAGAGTTTGGAGCTTGACGAAGGACCCAAACGAAGGCTAAAACAGTGAAGCTACGCACAGCCAACTACTGAACCAGTGAGGAGCAGATTTTGAAGTTTTTGTTGCCTCTGCGTCGCTCAACCGCTCGATGTAAGTATTCCGCAACTTCCGTCGTTGTATTCACACATGTTCATGCTTGTTTAATTCGATCTTGGAGACGTAGAATCTCTAACAGTATTGCGTATTACGATCTAGTATCGATATCACATGTTAGGCCTAGGGCCAGAATTATGTATGCCCCGTACGAAGCATATATCGGATGTCGGGTAACTAGTCTCTGTAATCGATAATCATGACCTAGTTATATTATCCCGATGACTGCAGTACTTAAGAGTACTAGTTCCGTATCCTGCGTGATCATCATCTCCATATGACTGGAGTGATACTTCCATATTGACATCACACCCAATACACTACGATTCTCAGTATACCCAGAATAGGGTTACACAGAACCTGTTAAAGCCCCGGACGACCAAGACCAAAGTATATTGATTGTCGCAAGTATTAGCGATGCAAGTCTCAGGTTAAGACCAAATACACCTACCCTGATTCGGATTCCCTTAGACACATAGTCATACTACCAATGGGATTCTGAGGGGTCTATCCAGTGCGAAGCTGCTTCCATACCATCGGTAAACAGAACCTCCTATTACACTTGCATGAGTATCCAATACCTAAATATATGAGAATTATGCCGTTACGCTTCCATAACACGCACAAATTTCGTATTATCGATGTATAGTCTCGATAATTCTATGACTATGGATATTTAATGTTAAACCTTACGTGGATTAATACGATCACATATCTTATTAATCTGGTACTAATCATATAGACTTTTATTATTTATATATCCCGATAATCCAATTACAAATGATAAAAGAGCAATTTCCTTTGTCACATAGTTTATTTGTACAACAACACCATGTTTTGTACAAATAGTGATACTATGGGTCATAATTGTCCAACAAAAAGGATAAAGGCCTTGTACCATATGCAGCTATACCAGAAAAGATTGGCCCAGGCGTTCAAAAACAAGGTACGTCCCACCAAGATCAGGGAAAGTGATCTAGTGATCAAGCAGTCGAAGCCACTTATAATGGACCCAAGGGAAAGTTCAGGCCCATTAGGAAGAGCCCTACCTAGTCAAAAAGGTGATAGGGAATGAGGCAGTGAGAATGTCAGATTTGGAAGGGAATGATTTCACCGAGCCTATCAACGTGGACAGACTGAAACAATATTTTGCATAAAAAAAGGCTCGTTGGGTTGAAAATCCGAAAAGGACAACCCAAGCAAAACATAGAGCATGAGTGAGCAAGAAAAATGGTTAATTGTAAAATCTGTGAGGAACAGTTAGCGAAAAATGATCCTTGCAATGCAGTTCATTATTTCCTACATATGTACTAAGAAGTAATGTAAATGCCTTTATTGAAACAAACGTTAAAGATGTTCATAGATTGCATAAATCCCAGCTAACCGGGAAAGATAAGAGTCAAGTAATTACAAATCACGTCTCTTATTTCTGAGATACTGGGCCAAGGTCAGGAGATCTAGGAGAATGAGCATTGGGATGCCCTAGGGCAGCGACAGACCACGTTCGGCGCTGAGACCATTTGGTGTGGAAATGGTCCAAGAGGCGGCGAGACATGGGCCCACTTTGGAAAGTGCGCTGTCTAGAGACAGGGTGATGGAGACACCAATATTGTCGAGGAACCCTGGCGGGAAGATAGGACGAACTAGAGTGCAGGCCGGGAAGGGGTACGCAATGCCCAAGGAAGTCTACAGTGACATGATTAAGACGCCACCAAGGACACATCCACGTGTTGTTTGCAGTAGTGAGGCGCAGTAGCCACTCGTGAAATTCCGCATAAGAATGGTTTTTCTTCATTAAGGCCCGAGCAAAGTGGTGACGAGGGCCATAAGAAATAAAGACAGGAGTCGGAGTTGGAACAATAAGTCATAACTTTTCTTGCAACTAGATCTGAAAAAAAAAACTAAAATTTTTTTAGCTCGCTGAATTGAAAACCTAAAAAGGCAACCCAGGCAAGATAGAGCAATCCGCTAAGTTGAAAATCCAAAATGACAACTTGGGCAAAAGATAGAAAAAAACTGCAAAATAAAGGGACTCCTAAGAACCGGCTTACAAGATGGTGTTTTATCATGTCTAAACCATGAAGCGTCTCGGCCAAGATAATGGGGGAGGGATCATGACCACATCGAATTCCCTCGATGATGTGCAATAAACGATAGTCGCCTCTCGTACTATCACAACCCACCAAGAGGTATTGGGCCAAGATACATAATAAAACTACACTCCTCCAGGGACGTGACCCTACCTCCATCCTGGAAGATACACGTAAAAGGACCTGAAACTCAATGGACGAAGCACAAGGCAGTATCTTTTCTGCATCTTTAGGACATCAAAGGTAAGCTTCAGATGCTTCCCGAGGTATTGACATTAGAAACACAACATCACCGGAAGGGTAGTAGGAGAAAAATGCAAGCCGAGAATGGCAGCAAACTCCTCAGGGAGAGGGCATATTTCAAAATCTGGGAATCGAAAGACATGATTTTCAGTATCCCAAAAGGATGAGGCCACTTTCAAAAAGGCGTAATCCACATTGACCCTGTGCAGGTAGAAAAGAGTAGAAAGTTGAGCCTGGTCCGGGGATGACCAGTCTACCACCCCAAGGACACAAAGGGATCTTGAACCATGGGACCAAAGAGAACCGAACAATAATCAGAGGAGAATCAGGAAAAGGAAATTATAAGCAAGCCAAGGGGGCGACCAAAGCTTTTTATAGGCAAAAGGCACCAAAGGCCAAAAGGATTCCTAAAGGGGTGAAGAAAACCCTCTAGCGCAAGAAATGCCTAATCAATGATGACATCAAGCTAATAGGATAAAGAAACCCCATCATAGTAGGGAATGCATCCATGCATACATGCACACATGTCGCATACATACACTTTTTGTTTTGGGTTCGCAGGCTTTGTAAAACCAAAAAAAATATATATATAGAAGAAGCGGCGAGGATGAAGAACTCTAAGAATTGAGAGGAACCTCGAGAATGAGGATGAGTAACTCCAAGAATTGAGAGGAACCTCAGGAATGAGGACGAGCAACTCCAAGAATGGAGAGGACCCTCGGGAATGAGGACCAGCAAAGAGCCTCGAGAATGAGGACGGATCAGGTAAGTAAAAAAATGCATGCATGAGTTTGATAAGGTTGTCACTGTCACACACTGCACAAGCCCCATCAAAGTGGGGATGATTGTAGACATTTTATTTTTACATGAACTCGATGATGAGCCTCGTAAGGAGGCACTACCTGAAAAGTTACGAAAGTTATGAAAAATGAATGCCGGAAGGAAGGAAAACCTCCAAAATTAGCCCCTCATCGGATTCGGACTCACTAGCCAGCCTCGAATTCGCTCAGTCAGCTTCTACTTCAAACCTTAGCCTCAGACCCACCACGCAGCCCATGCAATCAGCCCATGTAATCCATGTGGCTCAAAACCCCATGCACGCCAAATCCCTTCCTCAAATCACTTGCCAAACTTAACAAAGATTTGAAATCCCGTTCTTGCCAAATATGCAAGATCCTAGACCTAAACTAGAAATGATTCTCACTTTCTAATATAAGTGATTTGAGTTTCCCTTATAAATCCCTTAAGAACCTTATATGGAAAGGGAGATCTTGACACAAAAGGGAGGAAAGAGGCTGCCATAGAGGAGTGGCAGAAACGTGAAGAAAAAAAATAAAGAAAA
Organism: Zanthoxylum bungeanum; assembly: GCA_019454045.1. Classification (NCBI taxonomy): domain Eukaryota; kingdom Viridiplantae; phylum Streptophyta; class Magnoliopsida; order Sapindales; family Rutaceae; genus Zanthoxylum; species Zanthoxylum bungeanum. The sequence continues at coordinate 18,809 of SKCR01005959.1, read as the reverse complement.
ACCTAGGAGGCAGCAACTGTAAAAGAAAGGGAAGAGGACCGGCCAAAATGAGGAAAAAAAACAAAAAGGAAGAAAAAAAACCTAAGAGGCGGCCACCATCCTCATCGTCCAGCGACAGCAGCATGAAGCAGAAGGCAAGTCTGGACATGGAAGCAGTGAACCAGAACGTGAGAGGAACCAGCGACAGCGGTGCATGGAGAAACCAGCAACTAGAACGTGAGCCAGACGTGGGAAGAAGGCAGACCTGGACATGCAGACCTGGACGTGAACGGCGTGAACCAGAAATAGCAACCAGAAACAATGAACCAACAACCAAAATAGTGAACCAATAATCAGAAACAGCGAACTAGCAACCAGAAAATAGAAATGGGAAAACCCTAGACGTGAGAAGAATCGAACCAAACCTTCGAACCAAACTTCGATCATTCCTGAGACGGCCTAACACACTTCCGATAAAGCAACTTAAAAGGTAAGACCTTAGGGCACCCTTACCATATTTATTTTTATAGTTCCGGACGCTGCATGTCTAACTTTCTGGATCTTCATGCTTTGATGAGTTTTTCTATATATATCAGAGTCTTCATTTTTCCTCGTCAAACCCTGATAGGAAATTCCTCTTTAGGGTCTGATGTCATGGATTCCAATACTCTAGTGGGCTTTGTTACCATACATCAGAATCTCATTTTCCTCGTCAGATTCTGTAGGCATTCCATCTTTAGGGTCTGACATTTAGAAACTTTATGCTTTGTTTGGTTTTTCAACCATACATCAGAGTCTTTCTTTTTCCTCGTCAGACCTTGATAGGCTTTCCCTCTTTAGGGTCTGACGTTCAGAAACTTCATGGTATAATGGATTTTTCTACCATACAACATAGTCTTTCTTTTTCCTCATCAGACAATGGTAGGCATTTTATTTTTAGGGTCTAACTTTTTGGATCTTCATACTCTGATGGGTTTTTCTAACATACATCAAAGTCTTCATTTTTCCTTGTTAGACCTGTAGGAAATGCTTTCCTTGCACAGCGAAAACGTCTTAGGTACCTGGATCGGACTTCAAAAAATTTTCTACTGAAAAATTTTACTACTGTTTTGAATAAAATTTCAGCCCTGAAACAGTCCCGGAACAGCCCAGAACAGCAGTGCAAAAACCGGACTCTTTTGGACACTAAATGCGCCCAAACTGCAACTGAAATAGTCCGCTGTGTACGTGAACTGAAGTGACATTTTTAGGTCTGATTTTTCAGAGAAAAACACCCCCAACACAATCCTAAAAGTCCCATATGTGTTTCCCAAAAAGTCTGGATTGATACGAGATCAAACCGAACCCCGAATCACACAAACAAGTGATCGGCAGTGGACAATGAAACACCCTACTGCCGTGAGTTATATTATATGAAAAGAATGATTTTGGTTCAACGTCCCAAAGTCTTCCGAGCTATGTCTCACAACCAACGGAAACTAGTGTGGGCTAGTCTCACAAAATTAATCCCTAAACAATTTAGAGATTAATGTCACACAAGATTTTTATTTATTTTTATTCTTCTTCTTCATATTATTTTCTCAACACTTGAGAGAGTTTGAAGAAGAAGAAGATGGTGGCTAGGGTAAAAAGAAATTGTATCTCAAAAGAAAAAAATATTTTTCTTTTTATATTTAGGGTTATTTTATTTTCAAAAAACAAAACCCTTTCCCCTTCACATATGCAACTTTCAGCCATACAAGGATTTTGGTATTAATTTTGCAACAAAAAATTTAATTACCATAACGAAATATATGTTACAAAATTAAATGTGTAATTACCTTTCAAAAAGTGTAACCACCAAATTTTAAATCCAAGAGTTTTGCAACCTAGCATAACTCACCAAGAGTTTCCAAATTTTATGCAAGAGTTTTGCAACCTAGCAAAACTCACCAAGGGTTTCCAAAACCTAAGATTTGGAAACTCCAAAATTGGCCTCATTAAATATATCATATATAATTTAATATTATGCATTCAATAATTATCATAAAATTATTAAAATCATATATTAACTTTAATATATTGTTTCAAGTGTGACAAAATATTATTAATCATATTAATAATATTTATACATATGTGAGTATATAATTGGACTATCCAATTACACTAAATCCGCTAGAGTATATTGAGCTAGCATTGGGACCAAATGGACCTACAGTTGCGAGCTCCAATAATCTCGAAATATTAATTAAGCTCTTAATTTAATATTCCAAATTATTAACTCCGGGTTATTCCATTAAAAACCCGAAGCTGCACTCTCGTTAATGTAGATGGTATATTCAGCCGAACCAAGTCGGTGTCCATCGATATAGTCACTATATATAGATTAACCTTTCACGAGTATCTCGTATTTAGAATCGAGTCATAATGTTGGTTATACCCCTCTAATTATTTTTACCTTAAGTACCATTGATTCTCTAATGAACGATTTATTCATAACCATTATGAATTTTAATATTTCTATTCGTAATAGAAAGACTCGAGCGCTCTAACCGTTAAAGTACCAAATCAACCGTTAAGAAAGATACTCTTCTACTTCTCGCAAGAAGGAGTGAACTCCATGTCTATGTAAACGTCTCCAGCTACACACCAGACCATTTCCCCAAAGGACGTAGCTATTGGTCGGGACTGCTACACCAACCTCACCTTTGTAAATCAAATGACATAGTCTGCCATGCAAGAGTTTATAGTACACTTAGGATTAAGATCAATCCATATATGACCATCTAGTAGATCAAAATGATTTTCTTTATTTAACGGATATTATAAGAAAGTCATTTCCATAAAACAACCTGGGAGGTATGGGTTTCTGATCTCACCTCGTAAATATGTCAATCTTATTAAGGAAGACGAACTGACTACGTATGAGGAAGTGATACAAGGTATCGACTCCCTATTATGGCAAAGTGCCATGATATCCGAAATGGATTCCATGTATATCAACTAAGTTTGGACACTAGTTGATGTACCGAAAGGCATTGTGCCTATTGCTACTGTATAAGTCTTTAGGGAAGACATACATGGATGGAACATACCAAAGTACTAAGCTAGGCTTGTAGGGAAAAGGTATCATTATCAACATTGTGTCGATTACGACGAAACCTTTTATCTGTTGCCATGGTTAAATCCATTTGGATAATGCTTGCTAATGCTACATGTTTCATAAATGAAATATGGCAGCGGAACGTCAAAATCGCTTTCCTTAAACGTAAACCTTTTGGAGGATGTTTACAACATCCTGACGATTTTGTCTTACCAAAATGAGCAAACAAGGTTTGCAAGTTAATTCGATCTATTCTTGGATTGAAGCAAGTATTGCGTTCTTGGAATTATCATTTTGATGTAATCATAATGGTGTATGATTTAAATCAAAATGAAAATGATTCTTGTGTATATAAGGATGTTAGTGGGAGCGCACTAACAGTGATTGTCCTAAATAATGATGATATATCATTTCTTGGAAATGACATTCCCATAAAACAATCGGTGAAAGCTTGGCTTTCATGAAAATTCTCCGTAGAATTCTTGGGAGAGACAACCTTTATTCTAGGAATAAGGATCTACTGGGATAGACCTAAAAGTTGTCGGCACTCTGCGAGAACTCGTACATTGAATATATGTACGCGACCTGGTGTCTCATATGCTTTGAGCATATAGAGTCACAATCAGGTCAATCCAAGTGATAGTCATTGGATTGATGTTAATAACATCCTTAAGTATCTTAGATAATCTAAGGATGCTTTCTTAAGCTATGGAGAAGGAGAACTTGAAGTGACTGGATTCACTGCTGCAAGTTTCCTAACCGATAAAAATGACTATAAGTCGATAAAGGTACTATATAGTTTGAATACCGGAACAGTGAGCTGGAAATCTTCCAAGCAAGATTATATTGCCGAATAAACAACAAAAGCGGAATATTGCTGCAGCTAGGGCAACAATAGAAGCACTTAGGATCATAATAATCCTAATCAGATTAGGTATAGTTCTATTAGCAGCTGAACTAGGCTACAGCACAGGCTAAAGAATTAATGGTCTCATCAACGATCCCAGTATATACTTCAACTATTCATCTGATTCGTTCGGATCATACATCTTGGCGATGTGATGATCGAATAAATCACATCAGATGATAACTTTGCAAATCCGCTGACGAAAGCATTTTTCTCAGCATAAGTTTGAGTGAACCGTACATAGTTAAAGTGTAGGACACTTGAGTGATCGGCTATAGGCCAAGTGGGAGATTGTTGGACAATTATGACCCATAGAATCACTATTTGTATAGAACATTGCGTTGTTGTACAAATTAACTATGTGACAAAGGAAATTGCTCTTTTATCATTTGTAATTAGATTACTGGGATATAAAATTGATAAAAGTCCATATGATTAGTTCTAGATTGATAAGATATGAGATAGTATCAATCCATGAAGGTTTAATCATTAAAACATCCATAGTCGGAGTATTATCGAGATTGGACATCGATAATGCGGAATAGACTAGTATTACACTTGTACGTGTTATGGGAGCATAACGGCGTAGTTCTCATATATTTGGGTATTGGATACTAATGCAAGTGTAATAGGAGGTTGTGTTTACCGATGGTACGGAAACAGCTTCGCTCTGGATAGACCCCTCGGAATTCCATTTGTAGTATGACTATGTGTCTATGGAAGTCCGAATCAGGGTAGGTGTATTTGGTCTTAACCTGAGACTTGCACCGCTAATACTTGCGACAATCAATGTAAATTTCGTTTTGGTCATCCAGGGCTTTAACCGGTTATGTGTACGCCTCTTCTAGGTATATTGAGAATCGTAGTGTATTGGGTGTGATGTCAAGATGGAAGTATCACTCCAGTCATATGGAGATTATGGTCACGTAGGATACGGAACTGGTGCTCTTATATGCTGCAGCTATTGGGATAATATGACTAGGTCATGCTTATCCGATTATAGAGACTAGTTACCAGAGATCTGATATGTGCTTCATACGGGGCAGACACAATTCCAGCCTCAGGCCTAGCACGTGACATCTGATACTGGATAACAATACGCAATACGACGTATACTACGCCTGATATAGATTATATATTCCTTTAAAAATATTTCTGGAGAATTGGGGAGGCACAGTGCTTTGCTAGAAGCCAACCATGTCTTATAAATCGGCAAAAATGTAGTACGATGTACGTACGTGTTCGGATAGTCCGACGACAGGATTTTCTGCCAACATATCCGGGGATCTCATGGGTCACTTCCCGAAGATTCACTGATGACATATGATTCGAATATAATTAATCTAGGATTAATTACGGAGAGATTTTATCTAAGATAAAATACTATTTGAAGAGAGAGAACAATTAATTTAGAATTAATCGATAAAATAATATATTCGATATATTAAACGAAATTGGATTTCGACGCGGAATTAAAATTGGATTTTAATTCGGGCTAATGAATTGATTTAGAATTAATTCGCGAGGGACATGAATAATAATTTTACTAGGCATAATTATTTAATTAAATTTGATTTAATTACGTCGCAACGGAAAAATCGTTAATTTGGAATTAACGAACCCAAGCCCGGGAGTGTTTACGGGCCCACTCGGATTTTGAATTTAGTTAGACCCACATGTCACATCACTTGTCATATCACTTGTCACTTTAATTACTTTTTAGTGCTGGGTTTTGGTGAAGGAATGATGGTGACTTGTATTACACTCCAAGTTGGTAATGATGGAAGTTTTTTACCAAATGTTTGGTATATCTTGAATTTGATTTTTGAAATCAAAGATACAAGTCAACCACACATCTTCATCATCCCCTCTCTCTCCCTCACAGCTTCACTCTCCATTTTCTCTTCAAATTGGCTTGGCCGAAACTAGTAGGAAGAAGAAGGTGAAAATTTGTTGCAAATTTTCAAGAGCTAACACTCAAATGAATCATAACAAAGGTGTTAGGGAAACCAATCCTTGAACTTTGAATAAACAACAAAGCTTGGAGCTTGGATTTCATCCGCAAAGGAGGAGCTTGGCTGAAACATACATCAAGGATAGCTTGGAGCAACAACCATGGAGGCAAAGTTTTGAACTTCTCTTCTACATCCAACCGAGCATTGTAAGTATTTTTCGCATTCTTACTTTGTTGTATTCACATGATTTCTTGCTTAATTGATCTTGGTTTGACCTAGAAAACCCAACAGTCAGGAAATGGTGGGAGGGCTAATATGCCAGGTGTACTCGATCAGTTTTCATAGTGCTTTCTACTTATTACGCTCATTTAACAACTTTCCAGGATCGTTATTATATAGAGGGTGCAGCACATAGGATTGCGTTGTTGAATGAAATGCAATGTCAAGAGTTAGAGATTGATAGGTTTCTCCTAACCCTTGATGCTAATGCTGAACAAGTTCCTCATAAAAAATTATGGCTACTGTTCGACCAGTTAGTCTTATGTTTCTCCGAAGAACTCAGTTCAGAATGACATTGTTAAGAATTATTCAGAGATACGAAGGAAATATTTTTAATATAGCCTCTCTTAGAATGACCCTCAAAGAGTTGTAAGATGGGCAGTAGATCCCTTGAATATGAATAATAATTTCCCTCTCTTAAATAAAAACTTGTTCATCTACGCTTGTTCATTATTTGAGTGGGAAAGGCATATATAATATTCTTGTGAGATACTCATGATTGGTGTATATGAAGGGACGCAAGGAATTTGGGAAAAGTGTGCACATCTACTGCACTTTAATCCTTGGTTCCATTATCAAACCCCCGGGCTATAACGTTAACACCCAATGACTTGCATCTTTGAGGAATGTTACAACATGAAGGCCTGCATGGCATTTGGCGCCTCAAGTATCAATAGCATGCTTGACGAGTGAGTCGGCGTGGCATTTGGTGCCTCAAGATAATCATAGTACGTATGGATGGTAGAGGGCTTTGGTACTACGGTACCTCTGGGTTTGTATAGCATTTGAAGGAATAATTCCCCCATGGCGTCTGCCGCCCAATGTTGGAGGTGCATAGCACGGGAAGGGCCAACGGGCCTCCATGGCATTTATAGCCTCGAGAGTTACATAGTACGGGGAAGGCCAGAGAGCCTCCATGGCATTTGTAGCCTCGGGATATGCCTAGCACGGGGAGGGAGAATACATCTGTGGTGTTGGCCATCCCATTTCGGATCCGTGGAAACATAGCACGAGGGATGCTCGAGGCCCGCCTACCATAGAAAAAATATCATGGCCTTGGCCACCCCCTTGATCCGTAACTTTGTTCTCTAGGACGTTGAACTGTAAGAATCTATATTATTATTTCGAGTAGCATGGGGAATGATCTTTTTTAAGGTTCCCTTGTTGTTTCTTTTAGGTCAACACGGGGTATGTGATATATCACTCTCTTATGTTTGTCTTGTTTTTATTTTGGGTTCTTATTTTTGATGGATGACTCGAAGTATGACGTCATTTCCAGTCTTCATAGTGATTACCGGAGGTTGAAAATCTTCCATCATGGTAAAGTCTTGGAAGGAAATTTGATGGCTTGGGGCTGTATTCATTTTGCCAAGGCCATGTTGGTGGGACAAGAAAGGTATATTCCCTTGTGGCCAGTTTATTTGATGGCTCGAGGCTACATTCATTTTGCCAAGGCCATGTTGTTTGCACAAGGAGGGTATATTCTCTTATGGCTAGATGTTGATAGTATAAGTATGGGAAAAGAGCGGTTCAATGTAACTCAATTTGAAGAGGCACTAAACCTGCCAAGTGAAGGCATTCCGAGAAGTGGAATTACTTAGGGTTATGGCATCAAAGTTTATTAGTGGCGTGATCACTTAGAGGAATTGATGGATTAGTTTTTCTAAAAATGGTTTATGTATGGAAGGTTGCTGCCACACTCCGGGTATTTTTTTTAGTGTGCAACTCAAAAATAAAAACAAATAAGATATGCAAATATGAATTTCATATATTCATTTAAAGTTTAGTGTTCATTACACAGAGCCCTCTCGGGGTCACCAACAAAGGAATAGCAGCAGCAAAAGAAATAAAATGGGACCATCAGGGGACAGGTACATCAGTGGAAGTGGAAGGTGCATCAGTGACAGTGGAAGTGGAAGGGCAGGTGCATCGGCAGTAGGGCTGGCAGCATCGGCAGTAGTAGTGGAGGGGCAAGGAGCTTCCTCGATAGGAATAGAAGTGGGTGGATAAGGGTCGAGATCTTCTTGGGCTGAGGGCATGGTGCACACTAGCTAAGGATCTTGAATGACTTCGGGCTCTCCTAGAGTTTGGCCCAAGGCCTCTTCTTCGATTATCTCTCCCTTACACCACTTTAAAATTCGGTGTATTGCATCCAAATTCAGGCCCGGCTGAAGCATCTCGGATATTTACACAATTTTTTCAACCCCTTCGACTTTGGCTTCAACTTTGGCAGCCTCCAAATGACCAAGTTTCTCAACATCCATCCTCCTCATGTCTTTCAAAGCCTTCTCAAGGTGCTCTGATTTTTCCCCAAGTTTGGCCTCAGACGATGCAACCTGCCATGATAAGGATTTGATTTCATCAGTTTTTTTGGTCTCCTCGACCCTGGCATTATCCCTCTCTTTCTTCGTGAATTCGCAGGCTTGGCGGATGGAGGCAATCTCATCTTTTCTGCCTTGTTTGGATTGTTCGAGGGCCCGGATCTTAGCTTCGGCTTCCTCCAGTTGCCTTGAAAAATCTTGTTCCCTCTCGGTCATGCAACTCTGCAGTCTTTGAGACTGACCACCCTCTGAAAGATTACACATCAACAAGTCTTTTTTGGTGGCTATGATGTAAGTCATTTGCAATACAGAGAACGCGGTCAGTATAGCAAAAAATGTAAGAACAAGTTTTAAGAGAATAGTACGATTACCCTTGAGAGGGACCTGCATGATTTGGCGATGAGGTCCTCAAGCGTGTGACCTTCATTCTCAATAGCTTTCTCCAAGTTAACGAAATCTCCCATGTAATTGAAGGATGGGAGGAGGTGAGCAACCTTGTCTCTCACATTTTCGGTGAAGTTGTTGATGCCTAGTGTCGGGATCCCTTGGGGAGGGACTGCGGGGGATTTGCCCATTTGGGTTGTAGTTTTCCTCCTTAGAGCCCTATCCACACGCTCCTTAGGCCCATCACCCCTGATTTGATGATTGCGTCTTTTGCTCAGTCGGGGGGAGCGATTGTAGTCTGAACGGTCGGCTGGGCACGTACAGTTTGGTCTGAAAGAGTCAGGATTATGGAGGATGGTGGGGGCGCTTGAAGGCCTTGGTGACGATGCGGTAGTGGAATGGGCCGACTTCAACTGGCTTTTAGAACGATGGGGGTAGTCATTCGGGGTCGGGAGCTACTGGACCCACACCTAGTAACATCTTCTGGGAACGCTAAAAAAAGAGTTCGGGAGCCAGACATTCCTGAAAAGAAAAAGAAACACCGAGAACATAGAGAAGAAAGAGAAAAAATGAAGGAGAAATAGACTAAGGCAACAAACATAAAGTTAGTGGGCCAGTCAGAACCTACCAGCATGCCTCGGCTGGGGTGGCGGAGAAATCAGGATTAGGCCCAAGTCGGCCAAGGCAGAAGAGTTAACGAGGGCCCTGTACTGGCCTCCAAATTTGGTTTCCTTCTTCACCCTTGCTCGGGTCTCGTGGTGGACTTTGGGGAGATCCCCCCAGTAAGCTCTAGATGTTTCAAAGTTTAGAAATTGGTTAAGTCAGAAAAAAAGGAATTCAGAGGTCGGGTTGTTACCTCCGTCAGAGAAGACATTGAGGACTATGAGGAGTTCTTCACCATCAACGAACTGTTGTTGACCGCAAGGGCCCACAACGAAGAACTACGTTTCCTTGAAATTTTTGTTAGTGGTCAGGAGATTGCTGATAAGATGTGGAATCTCGTCATGAGAAGATAGATGGTACAAACCCTTATATTCTTTTTGGTTGGTGTTCATCCGGTACAATCTTTTTAGTTTAGAGAAGATCGACTCTCCCAACCCGGCTCGGCTCCAGACGACGTACAAGCCAGCCAAAATTCTCCAACTGTTCAGATTTAGTTGGCACGGAGCTATGTGCATGGAGGATAGCATCCTTTTGAAGTAGCCTTCGATGGGTAGCCAAAGTCCCATATCAAATAAAGTCGCGCACAGTGCTACGGTGTCACCGTTGGGTCGGGTCGCTTGCTCAAACACCCTCTGGACGGTTAGTTGGATAATGTCAGGGATGTCGAACCTTTACCTCAGCAGCTTCAGTTAGGTATCGATGATTTTGAAACCTGATCTATGTCGAGATTCATAAACTCAAGTTGGGAATGACTTTTTTTCGGCTGAGGTACCCGCTTGTGGTAGGACTAGTCGACCACTTAGAAAGTGGTTAGGTTTTGTCATAGTCGATAGGGCTCTCTGATCCTGAGCTGTGTACGATTGTGTGAATAGTCAGGGCAGTAGGTAAGGTTTTGAGAGGAGCAGGGGAAGAAAACTCGGAGTCAGACATTCTTATCAAAGCACGACCTGAGGTGGAAGGTTAGTTCATATTCGTAGTTAACTAAGAATACTAAAGCTAGTGCTATCATCTTCGTCCCTACTAGGTGACTAACCCTAAGAGTCTCTAAGTGCCCTAGGCGATGGCGAAAAATAAGTTTTCACAGCAAGCCAAAACTAACACACCTAGAAAACCCAAAAACACAATCAACCCAGAAAACCTAGAAAATCATACCCATATATACACACGAACCGCAAAAGTTCCCTGCATGAGTAAACCCACCCCTCATATTCCCGTAATCACTGAAAATAAACAACACAAACACAATCATCAGAAACATGCAATAAGAGATAGGGATTCAGTGAAGAACTTACTTGAAGATTGAAAACGGTGCCGAAGAACTTGTGAGGGAGTTGAAAGGTTGGGAAATCATATGAGGCCGAGGAACTCATTTGCAGTCTCTTTTGCAGAGGAACTGATTTTGACTATTCGATTGAAGTTGAAGGCCAATATCAGTGAACGTGTGATACGTTTTTCACCCGGTTAGATTCGGATAAGAGGATGAGAATGGAGCGACTGTTCAATTGGGATCCAATTGTACCTGGTTTCGACGCGCAAGCTGTGGATGTGCGATGTGTTGCGTCTCGGGGAGACGAAAGGGATGAAGCCCTAGAATTATGTGATGGCCATTTAAAAAAGGCAATGATGGTAGCAAAATTTCTAAAAGACGGTTTAAGAGCCCTAGAGAAGCATTCAATGAAGCAACCGTCACCAAGGTGGAAGCTTTTGACCACATGGATGCTCTCTTGACCCGAGGAGAGTGTAGCTCAGTTGATAGTAAGATCCTAACCTTAGGACTAGGAGTCAATCCATACCACCACTATAATTTTAGGCATCAACTCACCAACTCGTTGATACCGAGAACTAGAGTACAGATGTCGATGGTGGTGTTCGGACACAAAAAGAGTCGAAGTATGAAGAATGGTATTAAGGGGATTTCATTTACCAAGATGGGGCCTAAGGTCTTTGTAAGGATGAGGATCCAAGAAAAAGGCCCAGATTCAGCTACATTTGAAGACCGACCTGAGGATGTTGGTTCTGACTTTGAAGCATGATAAAAAAGGTCTTGGGATGAACCAGTAGAGACATAATCATATACACCCGGGGAGGGTGATCATTGGAAGATACAAGTTAGAAGAAAATCATAACAGTTTAGGTTATCATCAAGAGAAGCTATTTCTCAAAAGTTCTATAGGTAAAGAGGCGCAGTACTGGCTTAACCTTGTTGAAAAGAAGAAAAGGGGAGTGAAGGTTCTTTTTACCGACCCGACCTTTTAGTAACTGCAAGGAAGGGCTTCACGTACTTCAGGATACCGACCAGAGGATATGGGTTGGGGTTGCAGCATTATGCACTTAGATGGAAGTTTGAGCTTCCCAAGGATTGCTGAGATAGTAGTAGGCCAACGGCTGATGGGATGGAAGAGGACTTCAGGCTTATTGACTGACATTGGCAACCACGTGAGTGGTTGGCATACAGGTTGGCACTTGGGCAGAGTGTGTAGCAGTTACCAAAAAGGTACATTAATGAATTTCATATGGCAGAGAGTGGTTGTGTCAGGCGGCATAGCTACTACTTATAGGTTGGTCGGGGAATAGAGCCTACACAATAATGACTTGGTAAGTGGTTGACGTCACGAGTCGGTGGAATAGTAGGTTTAGGCGCAATATATAAAGGGGTTGAGAACTAATTGTAAAGGGTTAGCAAATTTTTCTCACGTATAACTTGAGAGAAAAAATCCAAGTGTAAGCGAGAGCTAGAGCAGGTCAGTCAGACACTATCTCCTAATTAAGATTTTATTTCCTTTGCATATGTGGATGTAGGTTGGATCCATTCCGTCGAACCACATTAAATCATCTATTCATATCTATTTGTTTTCTTGTTTGTCTGCCGAGTTTGCTTTTGGTTCCTAACAAACCAAACAAATTCATTGTTATATGGAGGTTTGTTCGATGAGTGATTTTCTCGAATTGCCCCGGGAACGAAAAACGGTCATCAATATAAGATTATAAAAATATATATGACATGTCATAAATCCAAAATACATGAGAGTAATGATAGTTTATACATCATTCTTCCAATTCCGTCAACTTCTTGAGAAGATGTGAGAATGGATTCCATTGTGGGATTATTAAGAACTCATAAAAGGAAAGATTCCATCATGGTAATGGTTGATCAATTTTCCAAGATGGCTCACTTTGCCTCTTGTCACAAGACTTTTGATGCCATAAACATAGCTAATCTTTAATTTAAAGAAGTCGCAAATTTTATGGAATTCCAAAGACAATTACTGATGAGCGGAAAATATATCAATATTTACCACCCCTTTTACTTAATATTTTGTATAGTTTCTCGAGTTTTATGAACGTTTTGATGTGTTTGTGTTTATTTTGTAGATAAATAAGATATCAGGACTCAATGGAATCAAATCGGGTCTAAAACGGTGAAAAACAGACGAAAAATGACAAAATGGGAAATTTACTGTTCACTCATCGCGACTCCGAGCCAATAATTCATCTGCCGACACGCGTCATCACTTGCGGCATCATGACGTCAGCACTGTATCACGTGTCGCGATGCCCAACCCTCAGTGCGTCACGACGCCAACATAATAATTTAACAACCATCACTGTAACACGAGTCGCGACACGGAAGACTTGGCGCGTCGCGACGCGGCTCGTTTTTGAAGCCTATAAATACCAGCCTAAATGAGAGGATTTTCTTCATTATTTCTTATAGGGAATTTCCTTATAATTCTAAGAATATAGTATCTTGTTTGTTTAATTTCATCTTTCTCGTATTTTCTTTTTATTGTAGTAATAAAACTTTATTTGTTTTACTTAAAGCAAGAGTAGGTAACTTCTTTCCGCTGGGGTGAAAATGTGAAACTTTTATTTTGATAATTTAGATTAATCTCTTTTTTTTATAATATATAAATTATCTTAAAACCTGACTTAATTGGATACCGCCTTTATGGTCTGTTGGACTTAATTAAATTAATTTTAACTTGACTTAATTGGATACCGCATTTATGGTCGATTGGAATTAATTAAAATATGACTTAATCAGGATACCGCTTATATGGTCGGTTGGTAATATAATACAAATTTATATATTATAATAAGAGAGATTTCTAGATTTGAAATAATAAAATTGGATCACCTAACCCCAGCCTTTTATTTCATTGTTGTAATTTTTACTTTTTTAGTTTTCAACTTATTTTATGATGTTTAATTTATCTATGTCTTTAGTTGTCCTAGATATGTATCGTAACTAAATACATTGTCTGAGGTTGTGATGAAAAGCAAAATCATTGATTTAATAAGTTGACTTTTCTTATGTCTTGTGTGATGTATTGGTTTATTTATTGAGTCTAGTTCTTAATCCTTCTTGTTAATTGGCCACTAATAAGATTGATTAGGTAAACTTAAAATAAACTTGGAAAAGGGATTTTAGGTTTAGCCATAAACTCAATAGCTCACAATCTCACATTCACCTTAAAGATTTCCTTCCAAGATAGGAATACCTGTCAAGCTTGGTGTAGACATTGCATTTTTTGCATATCAGCCCGATGATGAGTCTCGTAGGGAGACACTATCTCTTTAGTTGTGAAAGCCGCGAGAAACGGACGTCGGAAGGGTAAAGTTGGAAATTAGCATTTGGACGGATTTAACTCGCTTGTTTCGCTTCGGGTTCGCTTGTGGGACCTCTATTTTAAAACACGCCAAACCCATTAAATCACATCTCACAAATTAAATAATTAAAACATTTAAAATACATGTCACAAATTAAAATTAAATTAAATTAAATTAAATTAAATTAAATTAAATTGAATTAAATTAAATTAAATTAAATTAAATTAAATTAAATTGAATAAATTAAATTAATTAAATTAAAACCAATTATAACCAATTAAAATTAATTTCACAAATTAAATTAAACTAAATCCAATTAATTAAAACCAATCAATTAAATTGAATTAAATTAAAATCAATCAAATTAAAATCCAATCAAATTAATTCCAATTTAAATTAAATTAAAACAAATTAAATTAAATTAAAACTAATACCAAAATTAAATAAATCTTTTCCTAAAACAAATAAACCACTCACCAAATTAAAATAAAATTCCCCTACCCTCTCACTATAAAAGAAATACAAACCCTAATCCCTGAGCAGCCCTCACGATACACGCACAGCCTTTGTCTCTCTCACTACTCACGGGCAGCCCACACACACCAGACATTCAGAAACCCTAGCATCAACTCTCGCTCAGCTCTCTCTCTTGAACAACAAGACCCCAATAAACAAACTCAAAACAAAAAAACCCTAGCCTCACACGAGCCCCCTCACGCACCTGCACTCATCAACAAACGCAAAACCAGCCACTAACCCTAGCCTCACGCAAAGCAAAGACCAACTCTCGCCTAGCTACACTGCCATTGACCAGCGTCCTCTGCCTTCACCCCCTTAGTGCCACCTGCCAACTTCACCAGCCTCCTTCAGCGTCAACAACAGACTCACGCCACCTGCCAACTTCACCAGAGAGACCCTCCTCGGCTACCCTTCAACATATGCTCTCGGCAGTTACACTCACACACAGCCACACGACTTCGGCACTCACGCTCAGACCTCAAACAAATCACACACTTCACGCCTTCTCTCCCAGCCATATACGTGAGCAACCATCTCGCCACTGCCCCTCATTTACCTAGCCAACATGCCACAAGCACATAACATCCTTGCCTTCACAGTGGCCTTAGATCCACGCAGCCCATTCACTCTCACCAACGTGAACTGCACACATAAGTAGCCCTCACGCCCCTAGCAGCACTTCCTCACTCCTGACCGAAATCTGAGCAACAAAATAGCCAGCGAGCCTGCCCTCCACGTGAGCCTTCAACGCACAAGACAACAACTCATTCACGCCAAAATGCACTGCCCATAGCCATACATGAAGACAAGAACCAACAAAGACACATTGCCTACAAGCCAACCAAGCCACAAACTGACAAAAACCACCGACAAAAGACTGCCATGCAAACCGACTAAAACAACAAAATAACCCATTTTCACCGACCAAATAAAGCCACAAATAATAGCCCTTCTACACGCAACAAGCAGCCCCACTCAAGCCTTAACGCATCAGCCACCTGCCTTCAATTCACACGTAACTGCCAAGCAACTTCACGATAAAACCCTCAATTCACGTAGCAGCCTAGCCACCTTCAAAAGTCACACCAGCCCCATGCATACGTGAAACCAATCCAGAAAATACAGCCCCTAAACCACCGAAACTGTCCAGTATTGCACCCCAAAAACTGCCCAAAACAATAACAAAAACTGCCCCTGGAACCCATCCAAAATTGTAACCCAAACCAGTCCAAATAACCCTCAAAACAGTCCCCTAATTACCAAAAACAGTGACCAGAAAATACAACAAAAACAGCAGTGAAACAGAGTGAAAACAGCAGCCCAAACAGCGAAACAGCGAGGAAAAATGTTGGATTAGTGAACCAGAAAAGTTGCGGAACATCAACCCTTCCGACGGCCGTGTAACGCGCTTTCGAGAGACGACAAAAGAGGTTAGACCTGAGGGCACCTTTCTATTTATTACCTTTCGTTTATTTTGTTATTTTAATATATTATCGCATGAGAGTCGTTTGTTGAGGCATGATGTGAATTCCGGATGAGCGGAATGTGTGTTCCCTTTTGTGGTATATCGGATGGAAACCCGGACGTAAATTCCGTAGCCGAATCCGAATGTACGGTAGTGCGGTTTGCACTCGGGATACAATGCCACGTACCACTTGAGAGACACATATTCCGTTTCATCCAAAATTTGTATTTGAGCATGCTATAGTCTTTAGGTTATTTGTTTATTATTTAAAGCATGGTTTAATTTAGTTTGTTATTCATTTGTTAAAGCATGTTTAGGTTGTTCATTATGCATATTCTTAGTTTATGATGTGTTTGGGTGATGATTTATACATGTTGATTTAATGGTTCAATATGCTTGTTGTGTTACATTGCGTGGAGTTATTTGGATGAAAGCATGTTAGATCAAAGTACCCTTGAGCATGAATGTTGAATAGATTCGGTTAGTTTATTGCACAAATTATATCATCACAAGTGACATAAGTAAGGGACCATTCCGAACCCAACGGTTTGAGGTCTTCCCTTACGAGGGGTGAGTGCAGCCTTAAACCTTTGTCCCAGTTCACACTGGGTGGCGACTCCATGTTATATCTCCGGTTTAGTTCCCCGTGGACTATTCCGTATTCCTAACCAGGCCGCGAGCCTAGAACAGCGTCGCCGATTTCTGTTGTCTACACTTGGGTAGCCATAATTGGAACTTAAACTTAATGAATTCGGATTTTCTTAATTAACATGGGAATATAGTTAATTAGGTTACTTTGGATATTTGCATCTGACCATCGGGAGAGGCTTTTGCATACATTCGTGTTCCAGGTTAATAAACTGACATATTACACAAGCATAAAATAATCAAATCATCTTTAGAAAGATATTGGTAGGATTCACAAACTTGGACATTTTCATATCATTAATTCCTTTTAAAATCTACCTTAGTTTTGTTTACTTGTTTGTTTTAGATAAAAATCACCATCTATACAACAATCGAATCAATTAGATACTCGTAGACATTTAGCTTCGTAAATTGATAGCATATGTATTAAGTCCTCATAGGATCGGTATATTTTATACTACTTGAGCGATACGTACGCTTGCATTACTTGTGTGATTTCACCGATCAATTACCTCAAATTGAGATTCCAAGTTCCTTAGTCTTTTTTGGAGGACTTTATGGAAGAAGTTGGGAACTAAGATATAATTCATTTCTTCCTATCATCCATAAATAGATGGATAAACTGAAGTTGTAAATAGATCCATGGGATCTTTGCTGGGAAGCTTAATAAAAAAGGAAAATAGAGAATGAGAAAATTTATTCCCACATGCGGAATTCTCTTTTAACCAATCATTTTATCAAACTACGGATGTTCTCATTTTGAAATTATTTATGGATCAAACCTTACAAGTCAGTTGTATTTGTCTTCTACCTTTGTTGATCATCACTTTAGTATAAAATCTAAGGAAATCGAACAATTCATCAAGAAGATTCATGAGCAATTGTGGAAAGAGATTGGAAGACAAACGAAAATCTACAAGAGAAAAGCTGACAACTACCGGAAGAACGTTGTTTAGAAAAACGTAGATCTGGTATGGATTCACTTAAGGGGAGAAAGGTTTCCTAATCGCAAGTATACCAAACTAAAACATGTCTAATGGACCATTTATGATTGCTAAGAAAATCAATGATAATGCTTACAAGGTAGAGCTACATGGAGAATATGAGGTTTTTGCTTCTTTCAATGTGTTGACGGGTGATTTTGGTTTCAGAGGTAATTTCGGGATAATGCTCCCGGAACAATCCCCCTCCAACCGTGAATTTGTTTGGTTATTGGGGGCCAAAAGCAGACTTAGTAGGAGAAAGAAACGAAAACAAATTCGACAAAGGATTTACGTGGTTCGGCTGATTAGATCCAACCTACGTCCATATGAACAAAGTAGAATACTGATTTTAATACTAAACCGAGCTAGGCCGACCTCTTTTTCAAGGGTGGTCAAGTGTTACCAAGCTGTTTTCTTAGTATCTTTTACAAGTAATGCTTGAGTGAGATTTTGCTAACCCTTACAAATGAGATTACCCTCCCTTTATATACTAAGGAAAAATGACACTATTCCCATATCTTTATGACATCAGCCACGTGGATTTCCTGCTGATTGATGGGTCTCTACCCCAACTGCCTCGCCGAAAGAAACCCTTCAATCTGACACTTCATTAAATCATTCTGTTTTGGGCGCTGGTATACTCATCAATTATAAAGACAGCCTGTAAAGATCTTTCAAGAGGTGGTACATGCCAGAAGGAAATGTCCAAACGGTCCCGGTCACACGTCGGGCGTCATGAGAACGGCCAAACATTGTACCGGACTAATCCAACCACTTCTGACCTGACCCATAATATCCGAGCTTATTCTTTTGATCCACAAAAAAAGATCGGACTGAGATGAGCTACCGGTCTATAGTGGTCGGGGTCGGCTCTAATGTTGTCGGACTCTGTTATCTGCACCATACTATGTCCTCTGGTCGATCAACATGGGAGCCCAAGTCTAGATACCATGCTCGGTCAAAGATCAGTCAATATCCTCAGAATATTCGTCTTCCCAAAAGAAGAAACTACC